>VZSE01007196.1:3490271-3533686 GCA_013398275.1 Promerops cafer | reverse complement strand
ATGATAGCTCATAACTCACTCTTAACAGTTCAGATCACGTAATCAGAGCAGGTCCCTTTGAACTGAGCTATCCTATCCTATCCTATCCTATCCTATCTTATCCTATCCTATCCTAATTTATTTATCTGTACAAATAACATACATAAAGACAGAGTGAAATGACCTGCATGTATAGTATTGTGAGATGCATCTGTTTCCAATAGTGAAATCATTAAGTTAATATTGAGACCATGTGGTGACAGGAAATGAAAACTGCATCTGTTTCTGGGCTTTTGAAAGGAGTATAAAACTGCAATCCGTTCTGCTTTGCTAGTATGGAATTTGCATTTTGACATGTGTGATAATATGGTCCATTTTGTTTCATTACAAACAATTTTATTTCTTTTCTTTATTTCATTTTGTACGTATGAGTGTGCAGACATCAATCCTACCTTCCAAGGAAGAATGCTATATAAAAGGTAGAGCTGTTCAGATTGACAAACTGAAAAAGAAACATTTTCAGAGTGAAGCTGTTCTCCCACTCCGATTCGGTACGAGGCTGCTCTGTGAAGAAAATTATCAGAGTTTCAGAGGCTTATTCAGATTATCAATTTCCCTTGGCACAAAGGCTGCACACACCTGTAAGAGCTGGCAATGTATTTGTAAATTAGCCTGCTGTTTGCAAAATAAAACCTGGCAGAGGAAATTGTATCCAGAAGCAGCACTCAGCAAGTGAGCTTGTAGAGACTTAGAAATCTATTCTGGTGTCTGTATATGTATGTTCCCCTGAGACTGTAAGAAAGTGGTCGAGGTAATGCGTATGTTAAACATCCCATCTGTATTTAAGGGGTCTTTACAGGCTCAGGCTCTTCTCTTCTTTCCTTTTTTGTATCCTACTGTAATGACATTGCCACTCCACCAAAGCTATTTAAGTGCCTTTTTGTTGGAGATGTCACACTGAATTGAAGAAAATCCTCCTGGTAATTCTGTTTCATGGATTTGCCCACATGTGTCAGTGGAGTGCCACTGCGTGACTCCCCTTCCTTGTCCCGGGGAACTCATCACAGAAACCCAAGAAAAAATATTTTGCAGTGGGTGGGCTAAGGCAAACAGGAAGGGGGAAGACATATTCTTGCCTTTGAGTATTGTTCCCTTATTCTCCATCTCAAGAAATATCAAGACAGAAGTTAACAAAACAATGTCCATGCTAACACACCAGTTCCATATCCTGGAACTACTTTCCAGCTGGCAGGAGCTCGTTGTTAGCTGACCATTGCTGTGAACAGGAGTAATCAGAGAAATGGAGCCACTAATGGTGATTCTGAGTATCATAGTGATAGTACTCATATACTGCTTCCAAAGCAGCCCACAGTAAAGTACTGGAAGTACTGAAAAAGCAATACACTTGATTCTCTTTACTTAGAGCTGCTCTTTCATTAGATCCAGTCTGCAGGAAGGACAAGGTTGACTACAACAAGGCTGCTGCAGCTGAAGCTTCGCTCACATGCCCATCAGAGACAATGCTGGTGATGCTCTAGAGGAGCACAGATGTGAGTTCTGAAAAAGGTCATGTAAAAACTGAAGAAGGACATCCTCAATGTCGTCAGTGTAGTTTTGCTGCCAGTTCTACTTTGAGCTTATTACACTGATAAAGATAATTCAGATCAAATCAGTTCCTTAGGCCACCAGAGTAAAAATTACAACACTGTCTGAACAGGATTGAAAAAACTTGACCTGCTGAATTTTCCTACAAGCGCTTTCTGCAAAAAGCAAACCTACCTTGATGACAACCCAACAGAAAGTAATCAAGCTTCAAAGTCTCTAGAATATATCTTACTGTCCCCAGGCTGTCAGGACATAGCTTGTACAATTCACAAACCTGAAAGTCGTATTTCTCAGCTGTAGCTAGCAGATATCTTCTCCATGGATACAGGATAGCAAAAATATTTTAAAACTACAGCATACAAATGAAGACTCTCAGTTTACTAAGAAACAAAAGAATAAAATTCTATTGTACGCAGATACGTCTTGAACACATTACAAATGACTTCTGGGATGTAGAAAAGCCCAGAGAGTAGTAAAACTCAGTTGTTTCCTTTGAGCATCAAAGCATCAAAATCTGTCCATCTGGTCCAAAATAATTTACCGAACATCATCAATGTGCACAGGTTTCCAGGAGCTCAAAATAACCTCCTCAAAGCACTTGTATACATGCAATAATGTGGTTTTCTTAATAGGCCTTCAGCCAGAGTCTCATTTCAGGCTTCTTGACACTAAGGAGCCCTTGCCAATTGCCACCAACTACTGCAATCTTCCAAATATATTAGGATCTCCACAGATCCTGTCTGAGCCATGGATATATGAATGATAGCCTATTGCTACCCCATTGACAGTGGATGCTCTCCCTAAAAAACAGGTTTCCTTGCTCTAGAATAAAGACTGCCTTTGGAAGTGAGCTGAAATTTAGAGCATCATATAGTTCAGGTGTAGATAGAGTTGATGATTGACCTAGTCATTTTCCCTCCTTACTGCCCTTCTCAAAGGCAAATGTTTGATAGCCAGTCAGCACCTTAGTTTCAAGCTATGAATTTGTTTTCCAGAAGTGACTCCCCTTTTCCATGTTTACAAACCCTGGAGGTTGTGAGTGCTAAGTCTGTCTGAAAACTCATGCCTTTTCATCCAAGGTAAAAATTTTACATTTACTTACAGTAAATAGTTTGTTTACATTCTTAGATGGTAGGGGGTTGAAACAAGAACAAAGGTGGATGATTGTTGTCACCACTGGTTGAATGGCACAGTAGTTTGGTTTATATATTTTCTTATTAGAAACGTAAGAAAAACATTAATTCCTGTAGATTGCAAATTAGTTAGAATTTTTCATATTTATGCAGTCATTTTGAATTTTATCATGGTGTACGGACCAACAAATCAGTACAATATTATTCAATTTTATATTTAACATTACTTACCTAAATTTGTCAGGAAAAGAGCAACTTTTTCATACAGCTATAACAGAGAAGAAACAGCCTCTTAGTTACATGGCCTGTTCAAAAATATAGAACTGCTTTCTAGGGAGAGAACATGTTAAATCTGACATGCAGATGATTTCTGTGATGTTCTGATAATGACAATAAAACTGCATAATAATACAGTAATGATATAATCAAACGAGGAAAAGTAAAGTTTTTATATCTAATACTCATCCATAATATATGGAGAAGAAATGCTGTCACATTTTACATACAGAGTGAAAAAGGGTGAGAGAATTTTCCAAAAAGAAAAGCAGAAACAGTAGCACAACTGAGATTTTTGTTTTAGTTACTTATGGAACATTCACCTCATAAGAAAAAAATCACCCTAGAAGAGCATGCTATGGTGTGTTGGATATGTTGGTTATTTGGGGCTTTTTGGTTTGGTTTGGTTTGGCACCTTGGGGCTGAAAGGAAAGACACAGGGGGGACAGGGTTACTTCAGAGAAAATCTTTAGTAATCCCCACACCAGACACATCTCTTACTCTGAGCCAGTGTCATTTTTCTAAATCCTAAGTGGTACTTTCTGCACTTTCAGGTATCGTGCTCTCAAACTCTCCAGGAGACTCCAAACTTCATAAAGATTACAAAACTAACTTGGAGGGTTTTCACAATCTGCATTTGCAAAGGAGTTTTGAACCTATTAACTACATCACCAACACCATCAGTTTTAGAGTAAATTAATACAGTGATTTCCATTTGCTTTAAATTAGTCTGGAGCCTGTTCTTACGAATTGCTAAACGTCCTTAACTCTCATGATGCCTGCAGGAATACAAAGCTTCTCATATTTCAGGCTCAAGTATTTACTTACTCTTACAGTGCATACCTGCAATGTTTCTTTGAATTTGCAGTTATCCTTAGAATCTCTTGCTTAAATTGAGTTATGTATTGTTTATAGATCAAACTGTCTGCTTAAGAGCTGAAGTCATCCTGAAATCTCTCATCCATGTTAACAACCACTTCATGCTTAAATTAGCTTTCCACTGCCTTTGGAGTAAATGGTTTTGTTTCAAGTAATGAAAAAGGTATTTTCTTCTGGGTTTAAAAGCATCTCTTAAGGGCAACTGTAAATGTACTAAATGTCTGGGTCATTTGTATCTTGATCCCAGCAGGGAGTGTGGTTTTTTTACAAATGTTCACTGCTCTGCAGAAGGGTTTATCAAAACTTCAGTTTGTTGCTGTTTCATCTGGAACAGTAAGACTGTGTTAAAGATTCTGTCAACAACGTTTGGATCTAATTATCTGCTACTGTAGTTTATCACTACTACCCTCAAGGGGCCCTATTTGGGATCATATTCTGTTCTCTGTTCATATTTTCCATGGGCAATATTACTGGAATTAACAGTTTTACATAGGTAAAGCTAGTGGCTGTTTTCAGGTCAGGTTGCAAGATTATCTGGGAGACATTATGCTTGAGGGTCATTTCGGTTTTTTGTGATGGATGTGTCAGAGTAGGTACCTGGAGCTCAGAACATCTGGTCTGGAATTTACTTGTGGTCTAGACCTTTCCCCTGATGCTTTGAGAGGCTGTCAACTCCTATCAGAATCACTGCTGGTTTTCAAGGCTTCTAGCAGCGAATTCTCTACTGCTATGCACATCTTGGTCTGTTATGGTTTTATTACTGTATCTTTACTTGCTCTTCTGACACTTTTCTTGAGTCACAGTTCATGCAGGATTCAACTACCTGAATTGCTTCTGGGGATTTTTCTTCTCCCAAAAGGAATCCCATCATTGCCCTTCAGTAAACTACATCAATCCATCACGGGTAGCAAGGAATAATGTTCCTAAAACCTTCCTTTGAAAAACTCCAGCAGTTTCATATTTTGTGGATCTTTTTCTTCCATGAGCTTTATCCAGATCTAAGGTTGTGGTGTTTATTGAATGGTGATGAGCATGAGGCTAGAGAAATCCATCTTTGCAGTGCTCCACTTATTTGATTATTTTAGCAAATAAAACAAAGTTTCTCAAAAGGCACCTTCAAGCAGTCTTCCATTATTTAAAAGAAAAATCTCAGAGCTGTAAAACTCTTTGGGAATGAAAAAATTTTGTCAGAGAAGCGTTTCTTTGTTGCTGCTTCACTGCATATACAATGACTTACACTGAGAGCTTGAAAATTGATGTTGTACTGGCATAGATATATATAGTTTTCATTTTTTTCTTTTATGCTTATTGTGTGCTCTAGGTGGAGTAAAGAAAACCCCCAAAAGCTGGAGACAAAACCCAATAAAATAAAAATAACATAAAAGAAGGGAGCCCTCAGTACAATCTCAGACAGAAAACCAGCTTCCTCCTTTCTGCCTTTTCTCAGCCCATAGTCCCACCTAAGGGAAAACACAGGAAAAACAACAGTTCTAGATACACTGTTTTAGTTACTAATCCAGTCTTGCCTATGCCAAAGGAAGGAGCAAAGTCCTGCAGCAATGACTCTTGGAATTTCCTGCCATATAAAAAAGGACTGGTCAAAAATAATTTTTTAGATTATGGAAATGCTTGGATATTGCACAGGAAAGAAAGAAGTCTCCAAGCCAGCCTTGGAAATGAGCAGACCTGAAATAACATTTCATCTTTTGCCTAGGAAGTAAATCAGCATATCTCCTGGAGTGAAGCCTAACAAGCTGTTTGCAGAAGATGCTTGCTATTGAGTAGGTAGAGACACACCACCCTGGCTCCAGCACCCATCTGGTTTGTAGGTTGAACCCTCCTTCCCCTAAAAGGCATTCTCATAATGTCAGTTGGCAAAACCTGATAGTGTAAGGCCATGCACCTCTTGCCAAGAGCAACAAAGAGCAGACACATTGCTATCAGAGCAATATACAGAAGCATCAGCATCTCAGTGGAAGGAGGAAACTCATTCCCCACCTAATTGATGCTATACTGTCTTACTGGCACTGTTGCCACATAGAAATTCCATTTTTGTCTTTGTCCCAAGTCTGGTTCCAAGCCAGTTCACAACAATAACCTGCCATCAGCCCCACTGCAGTGCACCCAGACCATGTCTCTGGTGCACACTGGCACAGGCTATGGGCAGCTCTAGAACAAATCAGGTCTGCTCAAGCCTTGTGAAGCTTTCAGCTCAAGAGAGTTCTGCCTATGGACGCTGTGTCTGTATCTGCATATCCTCACTGGAAAACTGCCAGGACAACTGAAACTGGAATTACTGAAAATAGTGTTAATAAGAACTTAGCTTTGTCACTGTATTTAAAAAATAACATCAAAACACAATTAAAAAGAAGAATATTAATGAAGTGGACCGAAAAATGCATACATATAGAAGGGAAAGAAGTGGCAGAGGATAGAGCAGGGGTATGATCATGTCGCCCTAAACTATTTTCACAATATTCAAACATATTTTACATAATATTTTGGGTTATATCTACTGCTCTGGTGGCTTAGGTATAACTTTGGATATGTTAATTTTACTCACCACATTCAGTAGCATGATGATGCAAAAGTTGATGCACACTGCAGTCCCTGTAGTTGCAACCTGAGAGTTATTCCTGATTAAAGCCCACTTAAAGGCAGCAAAAGTGCTGACAGTCACAACACGGTAAATAACAATACCAAAAACAGCAGCAATCACCACACAGATCTAAAGGAAGAAAAAAAATCAGAGAGAAGAACCTGAAAACTTCCAGTGGAACAGGAGTTACCTTCTCCCTGAAACTCTGAAAATTAAATTAAATGAAAAACCTAATTAATTAATTTAATTGAATGAAAAAAGTGCATTCCTTTTGATTCCAGAGAAAGATTTCAGCATTATGCTTTTTCTTCTTGTTCTTTTTATTTCTCATAATGAAAAATATAGTTGAAATAATACTAAAATAATTTTTAGTTTAAAACATTTTCTTAAAAATGTTCCTCTTCCTTAGCATTAATGTGGGAAACAGTATTGCCAGCTCTGGCAATGAGAAGTTTTCCTTATCTGCACATGATGTGCAAAGGCTAGTCTCAAGCTGATATTGCAGCTTGATGGTATCATACTTGGGATGGATTTTGTGCTTTGATGGACTCCACACTTCACACAAATGTCTCCATTTGTAAGCACTGCCCCAAAAACAGCCCTGCCAACCCAGCCTAGCTCTTTCTTCCTACAGTTCTGGAAAGTTTCTATCTTGAGAAGGTAACCAGTTCAATTGCCCTTGTGATTTCTTCTCTGATGAAACTTTCAGCAAATAGAGACAGTTAGAATGAGAAAGCCACAGCTGAGCCAGGCTGCTTAGTCACTTAATGCTCCTTATGCAACTGTTGAGCTGTATTTTTTACTACACTATGAGAGTCTATGCTGAGAAATTTTGAAAACTGCTCTAACTTGAAGTTTGGTAAGTGTATATCTCCTGTTAAAGGTGTAATTAAAAAAAATATTCTTATCTAAATGGTCAGAAAAGTTTTTCTAGCTTGCTGGAAGGCCATGCTATGCCAACAATAAAAATAACTTCAGTGAAAATAATTTTTGTCCTGTTTCAAGGGCTATTATGGGGACAATAATTTGTGGTGCATGCAATTTAGAACAAGGCTACTCTCTCTGGCACTTTGAGTAAAATCTGTCACTAGTCTAAGATTAATGACTGAGTTTGCATAGGGTAAAATACTGCCACCCTTCAAGAAAAAATACACAAAATATTTACACAAAATATCGGAGTTTTAGTATCAATTCTGAGCAGAGACTGCAGTCCTGAGTCTGTGTCCTCAAGGGCTGAGACAGGGTGTCTGTCCACCTGATGTACAAGAGCACAGTTCATCTCAATAATGCTCTTGCCTTTCTAGACCTAGATTGTTTTGGACAATTTTGGAGCCATCAGTTTCTTACTGTCCTCTGCCCTGTTGCTGTGTTAGCTCACCTGCCTGGCTCTCCACAGCTCCTGAGGCTGTACACATCTGTCATTTTCTTGTCTCCTGGAAAAGCCCCAGTAAATTCCGTGGCAGTCTGCTGATTCCAGAGCAGCACTGTGTTTTCAAGACCAGCACTACCACGCCTGTTGTCATGTGAATAACAGCCCACAGCTGCTTCACTGAAATTAGAGGATGGGGGCGTTTCTGCAGAAGTGCATGCAGCTCTCTGTTAGGAGAGATTTTGCTGCTCCTTTTAGTTTTGCACTTTGTAAAGGGGATAAATGCATCATTTTAGTCAAGGAACATTGGTTTCTCCATTTTGAATGCACTAGGAATATGAACTCTCTTTCCTCATCTCCTTAATACACTGAAAAACTAGGTTGTATTAACATCATTAAGCACTCTAGGCATCTTATTTAGGTTCTCTGTGAAGTTTACAAAGAACAACTGCTTCTCCTAAGGCAACTTTCCCCATTGCTCTGCACTGTACACAGGGAAGGCTACCAGTGAGCTATTCAGTCAACTGAAGTTGGTGCCTGAATGGGATAGTGTCACTATTCTGGCATGTGTCACTACATACAGTGTCACAGGTGTAGCCTTGAAGGAAGGGATTAGCTATCTGTGAGACTCAGTGAACGATGAACCAGTGTAGGACTTGACAGAAATTCAAGTGATTTACTGTGTAGGTTTTCAGTGTGCACAGAACTTATTTCACTTTCAAGCAGTCATATCCAATATTTACCAACTCTACTAGCAGAGATAATATTTTGTTCTTTTTCAACTGGTAAATAAATAAAAGTTCTCAAACCATAAAAAATATTCCAGATGCAGAAACGATGAGTCTGCTGCATTTATCTGCAAATGCTTGATAAGGCTCTGGCTTCCCGGATATGGGGTTCATTCGCTCTTTCTTGGAGTATTTGGCTTCAAACTGCGGACGTATTTCCTCCTAAAGAGCAGACAGATAATGTTCACATACAGCACAACTAAAAACTGTGTAGGAAACTTCAGATCTTTTATCAGATCACTGTTCTGGGGAATTACATCTTTGAGTTCAGCAGCTGGCACAGCTACTATAAAAGCTGAGCTGGAAAATTAGGTCTCCTTCATGAGAACTAGAATAAATCACTTTACCCATACAAGTAAGTACTGAAAGTATTTAGTAAAATCCCCAATTAGCTATTCCTCTAAATAATGCTCTTTCAAAACTATGTGGCTGCAAGACAAATCGTTTTAAGGTTGATACCACAGAAGTTTTCAGTCTGACATTATCCTATTGATACTGGAAATTTACAACTGAGCAAAAAAACCCCCAACAACCAAACCTCCTTTTTCCAAACTTAATTGCTGTTTGTTAGGCATTTGGTTACATTTCCATTACCAGCAAAAGCTTCTCAGCATTTGAAGAAGGATCCATGCCATCTAACGCTGCTCAATTACTCCTTAATTTGGACAATATTATTAGCAGGAGCAACTTTCAGCAGCAGAAATGTCAAAGCCTGCTTTGCCATTAAAAACCCTCTTGTGAAATGAAACCTGGGGATTACTTGGCTGCTTACAGCATTGCCAGAAGACAGGGTTCACCCCTGGTGCAGGTGGCACCTGCAGTAGTGCTACCCCGCTGCCCTAACATCACCAAGAGCCACCTTGTTCCAGTCTGGCATCCAGGACACTGTCAGAGGTGAGATAAAGCACCAGGCTGGCAGGATGGACTCTCACAAATGCTGGCAGATATTAGAGCACTGTTTGTAGTACTCTACTGTATACTGGGAGCTGCTCCATGGTACAGTTGGCTACAGGGGAGCAGACAAGAACCAGCTTACAAATTTCAGTTGCTTCCAGCCCTTCAACTGCATATTAGTCTGACTGACTAAAGCTGGAAATGCCCAAACCTTAAATGACTCTGTTGAAATAGGTGAATGTTAACTGCTCACACAAGTCTTCAGAATATGAATAAAGGTGAGATATCCTAAAAGCCTACATCCTTTCTTAAAAATTCCCCGGAAGAGGAAGGGGGGAAGAAGTCATGTCTCATTCTCCTCCTTCCAAGTTTTGAAGATGCTTTCTCAACACAGTTAATTTCCAAATTCATGCAGCAACCTGGTAACAAGTTATAAAAATAAATGAAGAGGCATGTATGCTTAGCTGCAATGCCTCTGTAACTAATTATGTGCTTGAGGGAACCAGCCCTACCTCAGCTATACAAAAAGGCTAAGCATGTTTCTGTGAAGGCAGAGTAATACCTTGTTCTTATTCTATTTTGCTCAAGCTGTTCCTGCCATATCAGGGCTGAAGGAAGCTGAGCAGACCATAATCTGGCAAAAGGAACAATGAAAGTAGTATTCCTGTGTGCCCAGGGGAATGAAAAGGACACAGTGTGATAGCAGTGAAGCAGGGTTCCTGAGAATTTCACCCTGTAGATTGTGCAAGGGCTCTGCCAGCTGGCTTGTTGTAGACAAGAAACCTTTACTTCTTTGCACCCTTTTCTGAGCCAAGGTTTGATTATCTTTTACAATCTGCAAGTGTAGGAAAGTTCTTATCATATCCACATGTCCTATAATCTCCAGTTGGTGCAAGTAATGCAAATGCTATTTTTAGATAGTCTCAAAAAAAAAAATTTGCAATCTAGCATGACACTTTGTACCTGTTTAATGATACTCAGCAATGCTTGGGCAAGTAAACAGAACTGTGTCTGGCTGAGGTTAATGGTACAAAGAAGGTGACACTGAAGAAAAAGAAGAAATATGCTACAAATAGCAACAGAAGGCAGATTTCATCTGGGAGTGCCAGGAACCGCATGCAGTTGGTTTCTTGTGGCGCGCCCACCCAAGATGCAGGTGCTCTCCATGTCTCCCCCCTTGCACCTGGTTTACAAGAACAGGAAATCCAGATATGCAGGCTTGAAAGAGCCAGGACACACTCAGTTCATATCCCCAGACTTGAGAGGCCTGAACATTGCAGGGGTTGCTGTATGCCTTTCTTGATCAGCATATAAAGTGGTGAGGAATTCACAAGGTTGCATAAGTGCAATTCTCCTTTCCATTGTCTTCACTGTTTCATTTATTTGTCTCTTCATTTAGAAGAGGAAGGTGATAACAAAGAGATAGGGAGACTCATAAATGGTGGTTTTTCAGTGTATTGTTGCTAGGAATTAATGAATTTCCCTCTGTGAAAAACCCTTATTTTTCAATTTGACAATGAAAATTAAAGCAAGAAAAGGCTAGACACATATTGTTAATAAAAATAACAATCTTCATTATCAATTGAGATTTAAAATGGTAATTAGAACTCTTTAATCGAGGTCTTTGAAATAACTAATAAAAGCAATCAGGTGATTTTGTCTAGTGATAACTGAATGGAAAGCAGAGAGGAAATTTAATTAGCAATGATTTTATTAGAAAGTATCACTTTTAGGAGAAAAATTTTCACCTTTTGGAGTCAAAATTCCCATTGACTTTTCACTGACATACAACTTTCCAATGAAACTCTACAGGATGAATCTTTACCAATCTACATAAAAGACTCTTCTCCTTCCATCCCATTTCTCACACATGGATAATTCCAACTTTTTCATAAGAGAAACCCTATTGATTTCTGTAGTATGAAATATTGATTAATGTGAATTGCCTTAGACCAGGTATTTGTGCCCTAGAAGAGCTACTCTAAATCTTTGTGAAATAGCTCTTTTTTTTCCCCCCAAGATTTTTCTAATCCTTCAACAGGTAAATTATTGAAATAGTCCCATCCTTCCTACTCCAAGCATATTGTCCCCTATGGCCCAGATATAGAAAAAGAATTTGTAGGTTGAAAATTTGAATCTTGATCACCCGTACAAGTATAGCATCCCCAGAAGGAAGTCTCCAAGCAAAGCCTGTGGTTTGCAGGTGAAGGCAGTGGCAAAGTGAAGAGGTGGGCTTTGAATCACAGAGCAGGGAAATGATCTCCACATTTCTTCACCTGGAGCACCTGCTTCCAAACTGTGACTTTCTCAGGGGGAAAGTGCAGTTCCAATGGAAAAGTGCGGAATTAGATACTCAAGCAGAGGAAGCAGTGGCCCACTGGGCTGACCCTGGAGCTGGGACATGCTTGAGCTGTGCTGTAGGTATGGGCTCTGGGGGCTGTAGCATCTTCAGAGAAGAGACCTCTGGGAGGCAATCAGCTCCTACTCTTTGGAACCCACTGAATGCTGAACAAAGGAGGAACCGATGACTCAAATGCCAATGAGATACTGATGTTCTAATTACTGGACACACAAATCTTTGAGAAAAGCAGCCTGCTGAGTTCCTATGAGCATCTTTAACCTCTAATTTGAGAAAGGTACGATCTGGCACACTGCTTCTGAAAAATCTTCTATCTCCTGCTGTAGAGACTTATAAGATTCCCTCTAGAAGTGTAGAGGTGCACTGAATAGCTCTGGAACAGGTACAATCACCACTACTCCTGACAGAGGTCTTGTTAACAGAGCTTACTGAAAAAACTCCGGTGAGAATAAAAGACCAGCTGATATCAACAGAGAGCAGGTATCCTCTGAAAATTACCAACATGCAAATATCATCCTGCAGGCCAAACTGAAATAATCTGCCAGATGAATATAAATATATCTTATATATGAAAAAAAAAGAAAAAGCAAAGTGTCACTAAAGGACAACCTTACCAGGAAATTCAATATTTGTAAATGAACTGATCATAGAAGATTCAGGTGGATGGCTTTATAAATCAGCATAATCCCAAATCCAGGTAGGTTAAATGGTGAAAGATGAAGATGTATAACATCTCAAACTATAAACATCTGCAAGACCAGGCTTCCTGGGAAAAACATAAAGAGGGTCTCATACTGTACTTTTGTATTTTGTTAGTTTAAAGGCTCCTTCTCATTCCAGGGACACAGAGGAAGCTATAATTGTCACTTGGAAATTGCAATTCAGTACAGCTTTTTCTTAGCTGTCAGCATCGGCAGCAGTGGCTTTTTTTGCAGCTAGCCATGAGAAGACATGATCCCTGCAGGCCAACCTGAGCACTATGTGAACCTCAGGCAGGACTGCAGAGATACCTTTGTGACTGGCCAGCATTGGCAAGAACAGCCTGCTAATCTCAGAAGAGCTGAATCAGTGTTAGAGTATTTCCTATATATATGAAGATAGCCCTGAGGTATCACCCAGAACTGACTGCAAATGTTCACAGATAACAACGCTCCTGTTGTTATAAAGAAATCAATTTCCAGTGTGTAAGTTATTTTATGTTACGTTCTTGGGTTATTTTCTTAGTAATTAAGCATTTAAAAGAAAATCCTACCAGCAATTCCACCACTTCATGGCCTCATTGAACTACTTTGCCTCATACAGACAAAAATCCCATAACTCAGAAGTCTGTTTCTCTGCTGGCAAGATTGATAAAAAAGAAAATCTTCCACCAAAACAGCAATGTAGAGGTTCAACTTCAGTGAGACCACTACAGCAGCCTCTTACCATCACTCCAAAAGCTTCTGTAGAGTAAGGAGAGCAGATTTGTAGACATCTATATGTCCAAATCCCACCGGAGGTGCACTTTTTCTTCAACACTCACTGAATCTTTCTTTCCTCCTGCATAATAAAATCTTCTAGTTCTATTTAGACCTGAGTTTTCAGTCCCAAGAGCATGTCATTTCTTTCTGGTGACCACCAGAGGAAAAGATCAAGGCTATTTTCTGCAATTTCATTTCTTCCCTAAGGGGATTTCCTCTACCAACACAGAATGAATTAAGTCCCCTCTCTCTCTCTCAGATAACCAGCACCTAAATGCTCAGAAGCTGGTACAAGCCTCAAAAGGCTTTCTTTCCATCAATACTCTGTGCCAAACTAAAAGAATAGATAAAAGCTCATTTGCCAAAATTCACGGTACCCTGGGCTGTCAAGAATTTTCAGCTTTCAAAATAAGAATGCATTTCTCCTGTAGTGCATTTCTTCCCTGAAATCTCTCACATTAATTGAGATTTACAAAAGTGTGAAAAAAGAGAACAGTTTGGCCAGGAGAAAGTTTCTTTACATTCCAGAGGACACATCTGAGGAGAAAAATGCTTATTTCATAGCTTATAAAGATTTAAAGAGTGAACTGAAAATAAATGCAAAATAAAACCATACATTTTCAACCAAATAATTTTGTATAAAAGATTAAGGAATACATGTTTTTATACAAACCTCTTCTTCTTCCCAGTCTATCAAGTCCCAATCATAAGCAATTACTGCTCGCCTTCTTTTCCAAAACTCCAGAAAAACAGTGGCTAGAGCAAGTAGAAAAAAAAGATGCAAAATTGTTTTTAAGTCAAGACAATGTTAATGACTATCACAGAACTGTTGAATGAAGCTGTTACATTATTTTAATTTCTCTGCATAAATGGGTTCCTTTGAACAGCAAATCATGCTGATGATCAAAACTGCTTTCAAAAAGCATTGCTTTCTAAGGATTAGCTTGCTTGCTTCAAGTATGATTGAGGCTTTAGAGATTTCATTTAGTGCTAAATGAGAATGTTTAATTTCTAACCAACCAAGGGAGTGCTCTCAAAGAATAAAATTGTTCCTGTGAGTCATCACTGCTAGATAAAGCAGATTTCTGATGAAGCTAAAGGTTTCTTGGGGCCATTGCACATAAAGGAGTAACTTTCTTTCTTTGAAGACTATTTACATTACGCAGAAATCAGAACCCAGAGGAAGCACAGTCCAGTGCATTTGAAAATCTGTATAGCACTACTGGGGAAATGGGAACTTCTGTTTTAAGTCTTTTTAATCCAACTCCTTTTTTTTTTTTTTACACTACATGAGTTTGTATATGGGCTGTGGTATTTATGTCTGATAATTAAACATTGTGCAGGACAGCCCTTATTGATAGAGTTCAAGATGGAGTAACAGGCCTGCACATGGCTTCTGTGGGAAGATGACTGGGAATAAAATTAGAGAAAGCGGGGAGGTTATAGTCACATTCTGAACAGAAGTTAGAACAGTATGGAAATTACAGGGTAAAATACAGTTGCTGCTCCCTGGATGGAATGCTGGTGGCATTCCCGAAACCTATTCCACCATAACTGCCCACATACCCAATCGGCAAATTTAAGCACATGCTAAGGGGAATGGAATGGAGGGTGGAGCAGAATGGACACACAGAGGTCAGGCTCTGATGTAATCCTTGCAGGGAGGGGAACTTGATGGTACTTTGCAGCTGATAAACAGCATAGCACCCATCAGCCAGGGGAGATAGGAGACGGTGTCTTGCTGCTGAGCCAGCAACTGTGGTGAAATCATCGTCCCTGGATGAACTGGGTTCATTAAAACCTAACTGTAATATTAACATACACCTCCATCCCAGAGTTACCTGCCTTCAAGGTACGACCTCCTCTCACTGGGCATGCACTCCATATTTCATTGACCATGTCTTTAAGAGAGAAGTGAGACAATTTTATACCTATCAATAACAAAGGTGTGTATCACTAGAGCCACTCGAGCTCCACCTAAATGTAAACAAATAGTATAAAAGTAAGTTAAGAATGGGGAAAAGTTAGAGAATCCATCATAACTTCTGGAACCAGGGGATGGGCTGAACTTGTCTCCTCTTCCAAGGGAATGACTATTGGGTAATAACTGTAGTCTATGCTCTCTGGATGATCATCTTGAGCTAGGTTTGATTATTAGAGCTTGTCTGGATATTGCTTTAAATACATTTTTGCAGTCAGCTACTGTCATTGTCAATCTTTGAACTTTAACCTGTCACAATTTTCCATTCAGTATGTATATTAATAAAGAGAGTTGTCCCCTAAACTGTTGGTGTGAGCCCTCCAAGGCCTCTGGCAGTTGCCAGCAGTGGGCAACACACTTGAATAAAAGTGTGAAGACCCGGGAGGGGGTCTCTCTTCTGCTGTTGGTGTGTGTCCCTGAACAAGTCAGTTGAACCATCCTCTGACCCAGTGGGCAGCTCAGTGGAGAGTCACCACAACAGGACATTGACAGAGTGGTCAGACACAAAGGTATTGGCTTTCCTGGAGTGCTGACAGACCAATCAAATATAAAGGATTTGAGAAAATCCCCCCTTTTGTCATGTCGACTGTGCTTCGATTTTGTGATGGAAAGAAAAATCAAGGGAACAGTAATAACATAATAGGCTCATAATCCAAAGATTAATACTGAGCCTGCTCAAAGTTACAGGGGTTTTAAACATTTATTTTGTGTAAAGGATGTAGAAACCACCTAAAGCTAAACAAATCAATGGGCAGGCTTCCTCTCCCACTGTGAAGTTTGGCTCTTTCCTTTATTGCTCACTGAGAAGCAGCAGATTGATAACCAGAGAACTTAAACCTCTTTGTTCATGAGCTAGCACAGTATCAGCTGTAACAGTGTCACAATAGTCTGGCAATATATTTCACATCCAGCCATAAAAGCATCTCCTTAATGGTCTGTTTGCCTACTGCAGCATACTGATAAAAATGGGACCTGATACTAAGTACTGGCATCAGTTTGGCAAAAGTTAATTTTTAGACAGGAAGAATTATGTTTTATTGTACTAGCCAGTGCAGTGAAAGTAATGCTTCGGAAATGAGCACTACAAGCAGACAAGGTAAGGTATCAAAGCATGTGTAAGGAAGCAGATATTTGGTTTGAAGGCATTTTCATATATCATGTAATTATTTTTCTGAAAGCTGGAATTATGTTACACCAAGTTACAACCACTTTGATTTTAGTTTAACAGAGAGTCACGAGCCTAAGGTTTGTATAAATGTTTGTAATAGTTGCGGCATGATTGGTTGTGATCAGCAGAACTAGTAAGTTCTAATGAGGCTCCACTGCTGCTGAACCACAACATGGCTCATTCCTTGATTTTTTTCCCTGGTAGAAATGCTTCTCTCCTATCAGCTCATATTGAATTATTTTGTTCAGGCTAAACAAGTAGTCCGGCACTGTTTGGAAACCCAGGAGGAAGAAGCCACTGCCACTTTGTTTCCATTCCAAAAAGTTGCTTGTAGCGGAACTCCAGTAGGAGTTTGAGTCCCAGCCCTGAATCTCTCAGGTATATCTTTGTTGAACAATACTTCTTTTCTTTCTTGTTTTCCCCACACCTCGAGTGAGGAATTTATACATATTATGTTTAGCACAATTAGCACCTGTCACAGTAAGTATGTGAAGTTCCTGAAGCTGCTTTAGAAAGTTATTTTCTAATCATTAAGTAGCAAATATGATGTCCTGTACAGTGCTGTTTTAGCTTTCACTGTGTTACACTTTTCTCCCTCTATTCAGGTCAGTATGCAGTTTTCCCTTGCTAGATATTTTTAAAATATGCTATAAATAACCATTTTTGATTGATTCACTGTGCTACTGAGGTCTTCTAAAAGTACTGCATTTTCAAATTTCTCTGCTTATTTTCTGGTTGTAATTTTAACTACAAATACCCTATACAAACTTCAGCATTCTTTTCTGACTTTGACATTCAATAGGACACAGTTGTATTTTCCCGTTTGTGTATTTTCCCATTTGTGTAAACCAGATACTGAGTTTTCTCAAAAGTCCTGCTTGGACTTTTGCATTTCTCATTGGCCTTAGCTCCCAGATCATCTACTAGCTTTTCCTATGCTACATTTGTCCTACTTCAGAACTCAACCTTGCAGCTGGGTCCTCAATACCCACTTGTACAAACAGCTGTCTTAACATCATTTCCTCAGATGCTTTTGTAACAAGTTGTGATCTTATTTTGACATGCAAATGGCCTCTTGTAGGAAACAGTTTTACCCTGACCTTCTCTCAGAAATCCTTTCTCTATTGTATTTTGGAGCACCATTTAATATATCCATCCTGACTCCTAGAATATATTCTATTCAGGAGTACTCTCTAATTCAGGAGTATTGCTGAAGAACATCCTTAAATTCTATCTCCTCGGAGAGCAGATCAATGTCAACATTTTATGCTAGAGGCAAGATTTGTAGACCTTTTATTAGTCTAACAGACACATAGAGAAAAATTGTTTTATGTTGGCATTTCTTATTGCTTGAAAAAAGTGTTAAATTCTTCATGCCAGGCCTTTTCCCCCTCCCAGTTTTGCCTTTCAGCAAGTGTTCTAAAGTTACTTCCTTTATCAAAGGAAATGTGCTGCAGAGGAAGAAATTTCAAAAAGGATTTTTCTTGCATCCCTTAGTCTCCCAAAGATGTGCACAGAGAGAGGAACTACCACCAGCCTACCCTGTCTTCAGCATGGCTTTAGAAATGATAAATTGCTGGACTTTCCTTTTGAAAAGTCACAGAATTTTGCTATAGAGTTTCAGGAAACACCTAGGCAGTAACAGCTTTGCAATAGGTTTCCCCAGTACCTCAATTGGAAAAGCGAAATCTACAATTCCATCTGGCTTTACTGAAATGTGCTGGAGTCAACTGAGTGTCAAATTTAACCATATTTTTAATGAGAATTACTTTTTTCTTCTCTTTAAAGGTCAACATTTTTTTGAATTAATATCTTTCTCTCATTTTCTGTCTTTGGTAAGAATCTAATTTACCCAGTAAAAAGAGAGGAACTTTTCCTAGATATGGGAGCTGCTTTATCATCAAGCCAAACATTTCTCAAGGCAGGCATAAGGAACAAAGTGGAACAAAGTGAAACAGAAACACAAAATATGATGTTCCTTCCCTATTTTTGAAAGCTTTGAACATCTGGAAAATGTCATCAAGAAAAAATTATTTTCCAGCTTCAGAGATGATCATATCTCAGTGAGCATCAATGGCAATCTGTTCACCAATAAAAAAAATTTTAAAAATGTTAGTGATTACAGGGACTCACTTTTTTTCCCTATAAACCACAAAGATTTATAGCTTCAATCTGTTTGAAAGGGTATTTCCTTTCAACAGAAGCTTCAATACAGAAAAACTTATACAAACTTAATAATGAATTCCTTAAGTGCACTGAAGGGAGACTACCATTTGTCCTTTGATAAACGAGTTAAAAATGAAAGACTCCCTAAGTCACATGGCTGCCAGGTATACTTTAGTAAGTATCATACTTTTTTTCTATTTTATCAATTACTTTTACTGCTTTGCTTACACCAGGCAGAAATTAAATAAGTGAGGTGAAGGGTCAATAAATTTTTTGAAGAGAGGTACACTTCTATTCCAGTATCCCCTGGTACACTTAACAATTCCAACCTCACTTTGATGGGTCTCACTTATGCCACAACGAAGCATTATAAAAGATGGGTCCCTGAGCTTCCGAGCCCTGCAGTCAGGCTCATTGCTGCTCCACAAATCAAGCACCCCCTGCTGGTATTTGTCATGGTAATTCCTCTCTGCAGCCTGGCCCCCGAAGTTTGCTCATCACTTGGAGGTGCATTTTATTTATATTTAAAATGGGAGCAAACCACTTAATTCATTAATTAAAGATGTCTTTAGAGCAAAAGGATGAAAGCACCATACAGATCACCTCTTCATGACCAATGGTCACACCTGGTTTTGAAACACCCAAGCAAATGGCTGAGGCTTCTCTTTCAACATGGGACCTTACTAATGGATCTAAAGACAGTGAAGAAAATAATTTAGATAATAACAAAATAGTGCGTAAACTCTGGCTAAAGAGGTAACACAGTTCTAGCTGCCTTTTCTTTTTGCCTTCATTATCTTTTTATGAAAGCACTGCCATAATTATTTAATATGTCAGTGTCTCTCAAACTGGATCATCTAGAAGGCCAAACTTTTCACAGCCAATATTTTATGCTCTTGCCAGTTGTTTCATGCTGACAGAAAAAAACCATTTCCACAATCAAACTGCTATCATAGATTCTTCTCTTCCTCTGTGATTTACTGCAATGATGGCAATGCCTGCAGCTGCCAACAGGCCTACTGCAGACTGAAAACCCATTTAACACAGGCTCCTAGCCAGCTCCTAAATACAGTACCAGAAAACCCCTGGAAAGTGTGACTTCCCTTATTTGAATGTTGCTTTAGCCCTATCTGCATGGAAAATACATCCACAATCTCACTCTTCTTTAAGCAAGTATGGTTTGTGTGGAGCCCGAGGACTGCCCCATTCCCCAGACCATTCTCTACACTCACAGCTCCTGCTGGTGCTGCCCATGCCTCCCTCTTGGCAGGCAGCTCCCAAGCCCAGTGTAAGCCAACAAAAGCGGTGGGGAAAGCTCTCACCCCAGCTGCTGTCCTACAGTCTCTTCTCCAGTAGCCAAATCATCCAGGGGCAGCTTCTATTGTATTTTTTTCTTATCTCACTGCGGACTTAGGTGCTGTAGATGCATGGGTGGGCAGTGCATTTCTCAGTCCTGGCAGGCTGGTGTGGAGATTCCTGGAGGGAACTGGGTCTGGGAGTCTGACAGTGATGCTGAAGGAGGGGGAGGAAGGAGAGGCTAACCAGAGAGAGATGTGGTTCCTGTGACTAGAGAGAGGAAAGAGAGAGGGCCTACAACATTTTGTAGGCAGGCTTGTTCAGCCTCCTCAGTCTTCTCAAGGCAGGACTGGGCATGGTGACCTCTGTGAGGGACTCCCCTTACCTAGAGCTACTTTTCCTACAGCCCTGTATCTGGGCACTGTTAAGACATGGAAACCATGCTGTGAGCACAGCTGTTTTCTGAAAGCACTGTTATTGTTAAGGAGAAGCAAAAGCACTGGTGCAAAAATCTGCACTCCAAAGAAATGCTCATCAGCAGTTAGGAACACTGCCATAAATGTTCAGCAATTTTAACCCATCGATTTTCCTAGCTAGGGATGTCCCTGCCTGGACATTGTCTTGGAAATTCTCAGCTTCAGTGAACATATGGAGAAAGAGTTTGGAAAAGCTGAGTAAGCATCTAAAAGAAATCTTTAAAGCTTAGAAATTCTTGGTGATTCTCAGCTCTATGTAGCTCTAAAACAAAGATGAAATATCAAGCAAAAACATAAAATCTGTAGGATCTGTGGATTTTTCTTAAGTGTGATTTGTAATATTTGAATATTTTCAGTATTACATGAAATGGCATAAATAGGCCTTGATTGGTATACGACCTAATTTAATTGGTTAACTAAGGCAAAACTGGAGTTTTTGAGGAAGGAACTGAGATAGACAGGTAGACTAATCTGTGTTGTTCTGGAGGCTCTCATGTTGCCTCCTGGATATTTCTTGTGGTTCAGTAAAGAGTTTTGCAGTTTAAAATTAAGATTATAATTACTTGGACACCTTTCCAAAGCAGTTGGAGATGTGTGAGTAAGAACAGGAGAACAATGACTAAATCCAGATATCTCAAGGACTTGGATGCTGTTTTTGAGTCACCTCATTGAGCCATTTTCTACAGTTGTTAACCTTCTCTCAGAATGGCTTGGTAGCAGCTAAGAGCCTGGGCATATTCAGGGATTGTTTGAAATAATTTTTTGTGCTGCCAGAAATTAGTGGTTCCTCTTGCCTTCAATTCTGCCTACATGATATAGTAGGAAAAACAGTTGAGCCAAAAATAGAACATTTCTATGGGCAAAATCCAGTCTCCATGGCAACAATTAGACCACACTCGGATCAATTTGCCATTTAATTAAACATTTTATTTATTTCATCGAAGTTTTGCTTTAACTGCAACCAGCTTACATGGATTTAAGTTTTACTGCCTTTCTGCAAGGTGGGGAAAAAATATGTTACTTGATTTTAATACTGAGACTAAACTGAGCTGCCTTAAGCTAGGAGAAGCCCTGAGCAGTAATAGAGACAAGGCCTTAGTACCAATGGATTTAAAAATGCTTAGAAATTCCTACAGAATTATATATATATAAACTACATAGACACTACATAACTGCATTCATGTTTTTGTTTTAATTAAAATTATTATCAAATAAAAACTTGATTCAAGCAATTCCATCTTCCTTTTGCAGAAACAGAAGTGTCAAGCCTATATTCTTTTTCTTAGTGTCAGATGAAAAGTGTGCTGGAAAATAAAAAAGACTATGTTGCATCATATTCTTTAAAAAAGATGGTGCAATTACTTAATATCAAAATGAAAACTTACCCCACACTGCCATGAAAACAGCAAAAAAGACAGTAGCTCCATTGTCAAAAAGGTGGGTTACCTGAGAGATATATGAATAATGTGATCAATTTGTGATAATAGGCCTTTATTTTATATTTTCACCTACTAAAATTAATGTGATCATGAGTTTAGCTGGCCTGACAGTCTTGAGGATCCTTCCCTTGACACATGAAATCCACCTGTGAATTGACAGGACTATTTGCCAGCCTGGCCTGGGACTGACCCCTGCCAACACCAGATGTGAGCATCATTCCAGACACAAAGCATTAATTTTATGGAGCCACATAGAGAGGATGGATGAGAAGATAAAGGCCGATGTCAAGGACACCGTAACACCCAGCTCTAGGACACCACCTCTGAGACTGCTGAATCTCTAAGTGCAAATTGAATTCAAATCTTTTACAACCCAAATTAAACACTGGTGAAAGACAATGTTAATGTTGGCTGAACTTGATCTGTCCCTTCAAGATTTCATCTAGCCATGCTCACTAAAGACAACTGCAAAAGGCAAAATTCATGCTTTTACCAGGAATAGCCTAAAACATACCTTGGCATAAATGCAGCTGTCTGACAACCTCATGAAGGGGCAGTATTTATCACATATAGGACACATTATGATATCTGTAGCTTGGCAGACTTCTTTACTGGAAAAATAGAAAAGACAAAAATTAATAGATTGGTTACCACAACAATCTGCTTTACAATCTGTCTGGATTGATAGGCTTTGCTAATATTCAGTTACTTGTCGAACAAAACTGCTCCGTAACCAAAGCTAAGATGTTCATAACTGCATGTGTATAATTAATATTTGACTAAGACTACAGAGTTTACAGTCATAACTGCAGAGTGCAGTTTTCCAGGGACAACCTGGTAGTATCTCTTTACCATTTCCAGCTTCTCCTTGGTCAGAATGACCTTTGGTAGGAGGAGGGTGAGAATAACTACAGACAAAATTACTCTTGTGACTTAAGTGCACAAAAACTTAGAGATGCAGCACTCAGCAGAAGGTCCAGGGATTTCTTCATCTGAGGAATGCCTCTCTGTGGTGGATCTTAGGGAAAGGCCTTATAGAGAGTGAAAATTCCCCACTCTTGTGCTCCCTCTTAAAGAGCAATGAAGGGGTCTACTTTTTCTCTACTTCGTTCTGAGCTGCCAGCATCATTAGCAATTGGAACTGGGCAAGAAGCATTTCCTTTCATCCCAATTCAGGAGCATAAGACATGGGAAGTTTGATACTGGGTACCTTATGACAACTAAGCAGTCTTTTCTTGACTGTTCATTCAACAGTTCAAAATGAAATCATTAACAGCTTGTGGGAAGATCTCTTAAATAATTCATAATAACCCACAGTTGCAATTTCTTTACAAAAGTTCCCACGTTACCTCACTTGGCAGTGGTTCAAAGTGGTGACTCCATACAAAAAGACAAACAATCCAATGAAGGCAGCTGGGAAGAGCATCCCTGTGTACCAGCCTAACCAGGCAAAGTACAGCCCAATTTTCTCACCAAAGTACCGTCTGTTTTAAAACAAAGCACAGCAAAGTTACGTGCTAATTAGAATAATCGACTTAATCTTGCTCATTAGTAGAAAAAAAAAATTCTATCATATCTGAAGAGTAGATTAAAGAGGAAAAAAAGCCTTCAGCTAAGCTTTTAAATACACACTGAGGGACCTGCCTCAGTAATGAACTTAAAACATTCATTTAAAAATTCAACAACCACAGTTTACAGTTTGATAAGTGGAGACCTCATGAAGGAAACACTGAGTCACTTTTACAAAGCTAGTTCTTTGTATTTGGGAAGTTGATGGTGTGCTTTGATTTTGGCTGTTTGACTTTACTGCCCAAATAATTGCATTGAAATAAATTTTATCCCTAAAGCTTGTATAACAGCAAAAATTATTTGAGCTCAAATTAGTTCTAAGAAATCAATTAACCAGAGTTCATTCTCCGATACAGTTTATTTTCATTTGATTATTTTTTTTCTTAGCTCAGTTCCTGGAAAACTAATTTCATGATTCTACTGCAATGGAAAGTGAAGTGCAAGAAAGGTCCATCATCTTCCAATGGTTTGAAGAAAGCAGTCTGAATTGATCCTAATTTATTAGATATATTGCTCAAAAACTAGCAGCAAAGTAGCCAGAAAGTTCCATGTTGCTACATATTCATTAACAATTTTTCTCCTCCCAAACACAACCAAACCTTTATTTATGTGTTAAAGGATACATCAAGCACACAAAAACCTGCTGAGCTCATCAGCAGAGGAGCAGGCTCATGTATTGTCCTGTGTCTGATCTGTGAACTGTAGGCTGAGATTTTAGGGGATTATTTGCAAGATTAGTTTTAAAGAATGAGGCAGGATGATATGCTTGTGTTTCAGAGATTTTGTAGACAACTTAAACTTGCATATCCACACAATTTGAAAATAGCTGCTGCTGGAAACTCGCTTTCACCCTAATGATGCACCTTCTGATGTATGCAGAGAATAACTGCAGTGAGCCAGCACTGCTGGCTCCTCAATGTTACCAGAGAACATCATTGGCCAAACTTTCTCAGCAAGAATGGAAAGACCTAGGACTGTCTCTAGCGCTGGGTGCACTGGAGGACACTTGCTCTGGACTGCACAAAATTAGCAGTTTTCAAGTTGTTGTTAAAAATTTCCAGTGTGGGAAATATCTCTCTGGCCTGAGCTCATGCTCTGATGGAAATACTGACCTGCAGTGACTATTTTCATTTGAGTTTACCAGCTCTGTATAAGAAGCCAAGTATTGTCATTTTGTTTTTATTCTTCTGTCATTCAACAAAGACTCAAATTCACAGGCTAAAGAGATGGTAAGCTAATGCTAACATGCTCAGTTCTGACAAGGGCAACAGGTCTGATTGTAAAAAAACATACTGCAAACTGCTTTTTAAGACCTGACTTAAGAGTGTAAACGAAATCTTTGGCCTGATTATTTTCCTGATACCTAGGATATCAGTCTATGCCTGCACCTCCAAAAATGCAAACTCACATTTGAGCTTACTTCCAGTAAATATGGATGACCTATTTTTCTCCATGTATATAGTTCAAAGTAGTGAACCTAACCTTCGTCAAGGTTTATTTTTTTCTTCATTCCCTACACTCAAGGATGAACGCTTCCTCGTTCCAACCCTCTAGCTGACAAGCATTAATGACAAAAATAATCTCCTACCCTGTTGAGCCCTTCAATCTAACAGTGCAAATCATAGTATTCTTTTTGATCTAGAAATTAAACACCTTCATCCTAGATGAAGACCCAAGCAAAGTCCAGTGTGTGCATAAAGAAGACTGTCCATGACGGGGAGGAACCCATCTCTGAAATGAAAAGGCATCTGAGTCGGGTTTTAAGAATAAATGATGTTGACATTACTTTGATATGTATTGGTCTAAATATGGATAAACAGCCTCGATACTCCATTACTGCCCTTTGCTACACATTGCCTGTACTCTACAGGCACAGGCTGTACTATTGTAAATTGCATCAGGATCAACTTAATATATCAAGTTTTGTGGCCCCATAGTTTACATATTTCTCCTCTTAGACTCTGCTCAGATACCACTCAGTTAAATGCTATGGAAAAAAACTATGCCAGTGAGAAGGTCTTTGGAGGCCCTCCTAGGTGCCACATTCAGAGCAGTTCCACATTTATTCCAATATGTAATTCACCTTGTCTGGACCATCATGACCCTCAGGAGAGGAAAGATGTGTAGATACCTTTGTCACTCCCTTCAATTTGCCCCAAATATTTGTTTGAAGAACAAATTTATTACTTCTGTCACTATGTAAAGAATGGAAATTTCATATAGCTTGCTTCAGTGATGGCAGCTCTCTCTGAACCAGGGCTCAGCAATGTACACAAAGAATTCCATAGGTTTTTTTTTTCCAGAATGCATCACTGTGCATTACTTACACCTAAATTTCACCTGTTATCATTCTACTCATTTCAAGGCCTCTTTGAAATTTTCCAGTGCTGATAATATCTTCGTGTTCTTGTTAACTTTGCTAATTTATTACTATCCAATTTTTCAGATTATTAATATGGACAGAAAAAAATTGTTTGAGTCTTTAATGGTTCTCTCACAGAAAATTTTCTCCACAACTAACCTAAAAAGCAGAGACATAAAAAACCCCCAAGCACCTAACAGAACAATCCATCTATCCTATCCTTATATATGCTGTACCATCAAAATAATAATAAAAATATAATTTCAGGTTCTCAGTCGTAAGCTAGCCTGTATATTAGCCCTTCAAAACCAGTTGCCTTAATGGTGAACTGTATATCCCCTCAACCCATTCCAGTGGTAGAGCTATGACTTAGTTGGGTCAAGATTTCAATATCAATATTTATCAATAAGGCACATTTTTGGAAAGTATTAATATACAAAGTCTAATTTCTGACCTATGAAATGTGATATTGGATTATTCTATGTTTAAAGACCTTCATTATAGAATATTTTGCTTTCCACGTGCCTAGAAGGAAGTCATGGATCTAGAATATAGACAGATCAGGGCTCAAGCCAAGAACCTATCAATTTTCATTAACTCTTTTGCAGGTAAGAATGAAATCCTGTACAGAATTTTCTACATCACAGAAACTACAGCTTTCCAGCAGGTGTCTTGGACATGTGAAGCTCTCATGTCAGAAGCAATGGGGTGGGTGGGAAGGCTTGACAGGAGACTGAAAGGGAGTAGTCAGCTTGCAGTCAATACATTTAACAGAAACATGGAGCAAAATGCAGGTTACTCAGGCATCAGTTTTTGCTTCCAGGTTCTTTTAGATAGCTTTACAATAGCTTAAAAACCCTAGTTTTCTCCCTGTGTTTTTGTCCTGTGAATTATATGCACAAGCAGCAGCAGGAGCAATTTGAGCACAATCAAGAGAGAAGCAGCAATGCACAGAAGTGTGAAGGAGGTGACCCAAAGTCCCCAGGAATCACTGCAACTGTTTCTGTTGATTTACATGGTCCCAGAACATATAAATATAATGAGTCCTGTTTCTTTCTAGTTACAATCAATTATAAGGGTAATAAATTATTCTTGTAAAGTATCTATGGACACTAAATTCCAAGAGATGTATAATTAAAGTCATAGTACCACATCTGTTGACTAATAGGGGTGGCTTTGTAAATTATGCCAAGTCTGTGCCATCGTACTGCCACATGTTTCAAAGCAGAGTGGAAGCAGAATCATGCAATTTCCCTCACATTACTTTTTCTCATTTATTTTTAGTGACTAGTATCTCCATAACAGCCAGCTGATGAGATTAAATGAAATCTGGGAGTTGCCAAATTGGCAGCACAGGAGATGGAAACCTCATTTTAACATCTAAGGAAAAAAAAAAACAGCACAGAAGTATGAGCATTTTCACTTACCATTGTGGTAACTTGACTTTAAAGTAGAAATAGCACATCTATTAATGACATAATTGTACTATCTACATCTAATTTATTTCTTAGCCTTTCTAAAGCATAATGTCAACTAGCAGCATAAGTTCTGGCCAGACGTCTGTGGAAGAATCAACATCCAGACACTTCTTTTGTACAGATGACCACACTACACCCTTCAAGCACAATCCCAGTAACTCTTGTTAAGGGGGAAAAAAAAAAGATTGTCCTGCTGTAGAACTGGCACTGAAAAAAGCTTGTTTTTAAAGTGTGCCCCCTGAGACTCTTCCAAGTGAAATGAACAGCAGGTCTTGCTGGTGTCATCAGTTCTTCCAGGAAAAGTCTCCAGCTCAATAGACATGTGAACTGCTGAGAGTGGCAGGAGACATGGAAGATTCATTCACAGATGCTGGATTGCTCACATTTCCTCAGCTCCTCTCAAATCTTTGAATCCTCTGAAAACTCAGCAGGAGCTGAGGAAATGTGAGCAATCCAGCATCTGTGAAGTGAGAAGGAAAAGGCATCCCCTTCTCTTTTTTGTCACCCTCCTTCAGTGAATTCATCACAGCTGTGGATGTGTTCCAGGCAGCAAATGGCAGGCTGGGCTGGGGCTGCAGCTTTGGACCTGCTGAGTTTGGTGGCTTATGGCTCAGGCTGCTGCCAATGCTCAGGGAATCTCACAGCTCCCCCTGCCCCTCTCCTCTTTGGGTAAACACCTACTCCCAACAACAGCAGGACACTCCTGACCTCAGCTAGGGGGTCTATAACAATTGCCTTTTTTTTTTTTTTAAATCAATCTTGAAAAATCTGTCTGATGAAAAAATAAAGCTTCTTTAAAAATCTATAACTTTAAACCCAGGCTATGCAAGAAGGCTGCTATCAAGGTCTAGAATAATCATATCTTTAACTTTGCTTATTCTGTTACCATTTATTCTCATACTTAAAAAACCCTTTCAGATGCCTGAACATCAAATTAAACCAAACACCAGGTATTGCCTCAAGAGCACTTTCACAGACAAGAAGTGATGAAGAATAGTAGCCTTGACCACTGCAGAAAAATTATTATAAAACTTTATAGAGATAAGTTGTTTGTACTGTGATAATATCTTGTTGTGTACTGGGAAATTGAAAGCAAAAAAACCCTTCAGTATAACTGCTGGCTCCTCCATAAGTCAGCAATTTCTATTGTGTAATTTGACAAAAATTCTGAATTTCTATCCAGTATATTAAAAAAGAAATAAAAAGCTTTTGTAATTACATTATGAGATTTAATAAATTATTTTGTAAAGAACTAAAAAATTACATGACTCACTAAAACTTTTTATTGTATTTCTTGGTTAACTTTTTATCCATGAAAATGAAACTATCTGTTTTATGAAATGGATAGGTTTTATACAGCCTTAATCAGTAACACTGCCTGTCTCCAGGGCTACCCTCTCAAATCTTTCATCTGGAAACAATTTTGAGAATAAATAAGAGCAAAGTTTTCTATTAGTTACAGGACTTATGAAAGAGGCAATTAATAAGCTGGACCAATTGCATGTTGTGGATAATCCTTCCTGATAGCCAATGTATCTTCAGTGCTCCTGATACATCTGCAGACTTTATTAATAGGTTCTTGTAGCTCCATATTCCTCTCTTCAAGTACAAAAAGCCCATTACTGTCCAATAATAGTTCTGCCAACACGATCAGTAAAGGCTCTGGCTCTCTCTATATGCATAAGAAATATGTAATCCTCTATTAGTGCACACAAGACTATTTGAAACCATTATTTAAAAGGACTGTAAGAACTTGGAATCACATCTCAGCTTTCTCAGTGTTTTTTTCTTGGCAGACTACTTCCAAGATGAATAAAAATCTGGACAGTGGTGATGTAGCTGGTCTGAGTTAAAGGGCAGTGGTACAGAGGAGACTTCCACCACCAGTGTTGCTGAACACGATAGCACACTCAGCAACTGTAAGTTCTGCTCAGTGCCATTTGTAAGTATTATGAAACTTCATCCAGAGCTCATTCTGTGGTTGCTTTTTGGAAGAAGAAGATCTAGCTGGTGAGAGCCTATCTTTCACCAAAGCCATGCTCCAAGGAGGAAGACCTCCTCCTGTGGACAGATGTCTAATCAAGTATATCCAGCCTCCACAGATTTCTCTCTTCCATTTTTTCTCTCTTAAATATCCTGTAAACACTTCATTTCAAGTTATGGTGTCAGGAAACTCTGGAAGGAAACTTCTTTCACTTTCAGGTCCTTTTACAAACTCCTCTGTAAATATTTCTTTGGATGTTGTGTCACCATGAACTAAATGGTTTCCCATGACTTCAGGATCAGTTTTTAAAAAACACATGAATTAACTAAGCTTTTC
This sequence comes from Promerops cafer, assembly GCA_013398275.1. Lineage (NCBI taxonomy): Eukaryota > Metazoa > Chordata > Aves > Passeriformes > Nectariniidae > Promerops > Promerops cafer. Next base: position 3,504,090 of record VZSE01007196.1, on the reverse strand, counting down.
ATGGTTTTGTCATAAGTGAAACAACCTGTGCTCAAAGCATCTATAATGTGACATAGCAAAAGCAGGTAACTCTTACCTTATAAGATCCAGTGGCTGGTATTTATACCACACTCCCCAGGAAGCCCAGCACTCATAGAGTAGGTGTCTGTGGTTTTCTGCTCCATGGGTTTTTATTGAATTCTTACTTCTGTAACTTCCCTAAAATACAAATCTGGACATTAATGAATAACAGCAGCAAAAAAGAATATTTAAGAAATCTCTCTTACTAGCAGCATGCATAACACAATTTATGCAAACTACATACTTGTGCTCCAAAAGCTAAATATTGCATTTAAAAAAAAAAAAATCACCTATGTCACTAAGATTTGATAATATTCTTCCTAAAAAAGTTTTAATAAATTATATTCAAGTTATGTGGTGGTGGGTCCGCCTCCCCACGGTTTGTCCTTGCCACCCCTGGGTTTTGGTTTCACCCTGGGTTTTCCCCTCCCTGGTCCTGCTGCCAGTTACCCCCTGGACACACCTGTTACTTCATATACACAATGTCAATCTCACCTGGTTCCTACCCCTAGTTCCAGAGAATTCCCTGTCCTCGGTGTCCAGTTGGTCTGAGTGACCCTTTCCACTCCCCATGCCTTTCCTATAGGGTGCCAGAAATGGGTCCCACCTTTCTCCCCTCCCCACTGTGACCTGATTGGTAAAGAATTGTAACTCCCCCCAGGTTTAAATGTAAAGAGCGGGCTTCACTCGCTCTCTCTCTGTCCTTGTTCATCCTCCCTTGGGACAATAAACCTGAGAAGCTGAACAAGAGGGAGCCTTCTCTAAGTTCTTGCCTGGAAACCTCGACACCACAACATCTGCAGCCGTAGAGGAGCAGCTCTGAGCTGCACCAGTTCCCGAGACTGCTGCCAATCTCGGGAACGGCATTTTGGCACAGCCAGTAGCAAAGCTAGCTGGGATTCTACCAGCACAGTGTCAAAGTTATAGATTATAAATGCAAAGAAAATATTTGGAGAATCTTAAAAAACTCCCCAGGGTGTGATGTTTTTCCTCTCTGAAAAGATACTGATATATCAACTCAAACAGTTTGTACAGAATGGATCCAGAACAACTCTGTTTACTCATCTCTTTTTGCAAGAAAATACCCCTAATTCTTCCCCAAGGAAAAAAGCATTGCTAAATGGAAGCATGTCAGAGGCAGACATTAATAAGATTGAGGATAAATAATTACACAATTAAGAATTCATTTTGTGGGAAATATCTATTTTAAAAGGGGGAAAAAAAAGAGTAAAATACCTCATGAAGAGGAAATGCAGCTTCATAGGAGCCATTACTGAGCAATCGATTCAGACCTGAGAATCAAAAGTATTAAATTATTTACCAATAGGAGCAGAAAAATTGCTAAGTAAGAAGCAAAACACATTTTCATAAACTGGCTAAATGAAGACTGAAGACAGTACTTGATACACATAGAAAAATTAATCTATAGATTTTGATAACTAAGAAATAATACAAAGAAAGACTTAGTCAAATATTAATCAGAATCTATTATTTATTATGCTAGAGGCTTAAAGATTCGTTTGCCAAATCCATCTGTAGTGTAACTTCAGTGAAATTGGACACTTCATACCAGGTTTAAAGTTTGACCTTATAAAATATGGTCTAACAAAGTTATTTAGATGAAAGGCTGCATATCTTGGGAGCTAAAAACTTCAGGAAAGGTCTTGACATTTTTGAATTGCAGACCACTAAAGCAATAGAAACTCTCAATTTCCATATGATAACAACTTTCTAAAATGCATTCAGCTTGTGTCTTACGAAAGTTGCTGGACAGACACAAAGGAACAAGACAAGCTGCAGCAGTACAAGACCAGAAAATAAACAGGAACCTGAACCAAAATCATTCCTATGTGGTACAAAAAAGTAACCATAAAACCCATTCACTCAGGCCTTGTCCCTCTTTAATGAGAGCCTCGAGAAATAATGTTTGCTGAGATGATGGTGCTTTTCACTTGGGAAGTCACCAAAATAGGACTGAACTGTTACCAGGCAATGCAAAACAAAATATCCACACTTAGAACCTGAAGGTATTTGAACCCTATTGACCAGAGGCATACAGTCTTGATTCCTTTCCTAATTCACAGGGGACAGACAGCAGCAAGAACACAGCAATGAGAAGTATTAAGTCAACATAAATAACACTTTCAGTGGTAGCATCAGTATCTGCCTGGCAGAATATGCTTTCTTCCAGTGTCTCTGTCAGAAAAGTAAACTTGTACAGCTGAGCTGGGCTTTGCTCTGCCCAGTGATCAGTTGACATGTGAGGGAGATTGAGATGTTGAGGTAGGCAAGGATTGCAGGTGTTTGGGCTAGATGCAACATCAGCTCTGCTCAGGGCTATTGCTGCCCTCATCCCAGCAGCTGAGAAAGAAAGAAAGAAGTGAAGTTCTGGGATATTTCTCTTCCTCTTCAGGAAAGGTGAGGTTCAAAGAGCAGGGAAATGAAATTGACTGCAGAGTTTTATGGAGATTGTCTCTACATTTGTCTCTGTGAGGTAGTCAACAGTATGTGCTCTGTGTGACTTGGCAGAAGGTGGCCACTGTTTTCCCTCCTCTGCCACTGCCTGCTCTCCTGGACCTGCATGTGTGCCACTCCAAATTTCCACTCCACTGACTTATTGAAAATGAAGGCACAGTTATGCATAGCATTCTTTGCACTGAGGACATCAATGGTTAACTCCCTTTTGACTTAGAGCAGCAAAAGAGATACAGAGTCCTCCATCTCCCTCAGGGATGGATAAGTATCCAGGGAGAAGCCCTGTAGCCTGAGATGTAGAGCAGCACAAATCTTGCCATCCTTCCAAGAACATTTTTATGAAAGAATAAAGGTTTTCCTGCATGAGTCTCTCTGCCTCTCCACTGCTCATAGTCTGTTAAAATTTCATGTTTAAATCAGCCTCTTCCTTTGCAGGCGATAAATCCCATGTGGTGACATGTGCCTGAGAAAGCTGACTGATACTACAGGGAGATGATCACATCTTCCAGGCAAAGCCCCTACCACAACAGTGGGTGAGATGTAAACAGTCAAAACCAAGATAATTATAAAGGAAGGAAAGGAGTCTGTTATGAGGCCAGGCAGACTTCTTTCATTTTTTAAACACACAATTAAAAGCACATTTCTCAGTACTTACCAATTTTGTTTTTCCCTTCTTCATATTTCACTCTTTGTAAGATATGGTGTACAATTCTACTTCTTGTAGCATTATTGAAGAAAGTATCTTTGTTGTGTATTATGAAGCTACATGAAAATAAAAACCAAGGGCATCTCAGAAATATGAAGTAGTACATTTAAGGCAAATATTTAGTTCCATTATTTTCTGTAGCACTCTAAAAATCTTACAGTACGTAAGCAAGTGCAAGGAGGATTAAAGACACTTGATTAAGAGATGATTAGCCAGGTGAGATGCTGTCAGTAACAGTATTCATTCTCTTACAAAGAATTATGTGGAGAAGTCAGGAGAAAGAAGATATTTAAGTATTCATTATGATATGCATTACTTTTAGATAAGTCACTGAAAACTACAAAATTCTTGCACAAAAATTTGCAAAAGCATATCTTTGTAAGTGCAGCAGTAGAATTTCACATCTGTCCCAGGCCTTTTTTTTTATGCTTTACCATTAAGAGTCAGTTCAAAACATCTACTTGGTAAACCATTCTTACTGAAAACTACTACTGAATACTATGTTAGAAATTGAAAGTACCATATACTCCTACATTTGGTCCTGGAAGCTAAAATACAGTAGAAAATTAGCTCTCAGAAGCCACTTATCAAGTTAAATATGAATGCAGGTTCTGTGTTCTATAGGTTAGATGGAATTGTGGTGACTGAATAAATTCAAAAAAACCCAACAAACCCTGTGGATAGGAGGCAATACTGGTTTCCTCATCTGTGTTTTTGAAGAGCTGCAGAATTGAATAAACTGATAAATAAAATGTTAAGGTCACAGAGGTGTCATAGACAGATGAGTCTGTAGGACAGCACACTAGATAAATATGACCTTAAATGAGATCATCTTAATCAGGAGGTTGGTGTGGATTCACTTCACTTTCTCTTTTGCACGATGTGAGATTCACTGCTCAGTTTTCCCCTCAGGTAATTTTACCCAAATTTTTTTTTTTTTTTTTTTTTTTTTCAGAATGAATCTTTACCCATGGGAAATAATATATGTATTTGCACCTCCACAGTAATTTTGAAAAATAAGGAGTCCAACTTCAGGACTTTAAGAACTTCATCTGCTCCCTCTTTATTATCAAAATTCTCAGCTGAATTTTCAATACAATACAATACAATGTGTACATAAGTTCCTTATGTTCTGCTCCAAAGGCTGACAGTAAAAAAAAATCCTTAAGTAAAGGTACGTAAAACAAGTTGCTCCAAGAGCACCCGAAGTAATGAAACCTGGTTTTCTAGAGGTTACTATCTCATGTCTCCTTTGCCACTCCACCCCAGATACTCACAGGCCATTTCTGTTTCTACAATCTACTCACTACTGTACACTTAGTACTTCTGGCCTCCTCCCATTTCCCTGCTATTCCCAAAATCCTACTCATGTCCTACCGCACCTACCAAAAATAATTAGATTTATGCATATTGGCTGACCACCAAGTGCATGCTGATTTACCAGTGGGCTGGTACCAAACAGCAAATGCAATTAGTGTCCACTGGTCACTGCCTTTTCTGTATAGGAACAGTTTTGGACCACTACTCCATTTCAAGCTGCTATTACTGAAAAGGTATGTAAGACTGAGCTTATCTTTCAGATACAGGAAGATATGTGGATAAAAAGATGCATCTTTACCACTACACCTGTATCAAATTCAGTTGAAAATAATCAGTATGTAAAATAATAACTATTAAAAGTATTTTGAGAAAAAAGAAATACTGTCATCATGTAAATCTTAATGCTGACAGAAATTATATTTTAAAAAGTCTAAACTCTGAAGCAGGTAGAACAGTGTTGCTTTCAGGTGAAGCTGGAACTCTGTATTAGGCTGTTTTTGTAGCAGCAGAAACAAATTAAAAGGCAGGAGTAAAAGAGAAATGAACAATTAGGGATTTTTGCTCTTTATTTAATTTTCTTTTACTGACTGACTATCCAAGACGTCACCTCCCAGACAGCACTAAATGTTAAAGAACTGTGAAGATAACTTCACAGATATCAAAACAGCACAGTAATTTTCATTCTGACTTGGCTACAAGTTCTCGTAGGATTCAACTGGGAATTGAATCACCTCATCTGGGAAACCTGCAACATGGAACCAGATCAAGCCTCAATCTATTTTCCTTGTAATACAAGGTTGTTTTGCCCATCTGTTACCACAACTGTCTCATGCTGCAACTAGAGGTAGCCATTTCAACATTTGTTCTGAAGAACTTGTTTGATAGTTTTATTTGTATTTAAGAATTTCTATTTTCATGAGTCATGAATGAAAAAAGGCAAAAATCAAGGATTACGCAAAATCTAAAGAACAAAGAAATAATCACTTGTTTAAAGAAACACCTTAGTAATTTGCATTCATTTGCAAACTTAGTAATTGTGTTACTATAGCTTTTGATCTCACATGGGCAAGAAGAAATAACCAGATGTGTCTGTGAAGCAGATATTAATACCTCAGTATAAAAACTGCCATGAAGAACTCTTTCCAGAACAGAACTATTCCAGAATAGCTGAAGCAATCCTAAAACACCTGTGAGGATATGAGCTGCTGAGAGGTTCTGCCCTGCCCAGTCTTGTGCCAGTAAAAGGCATCTGAGGGCAGGAGGGGGAGAGGAAAGGAACTCACCATGATCAGAGTGGGCCAAAAACATGCCCTTGAGTGTTTTCCAAAGTTATTCATGAAGACATGGATGAAGAAGAGATGCTAGAGTTCAGCAAAGGTGAAAAAGGAGTGCCAAAACCGAGTCCTCTGGATGTCCATCCCTAACAATATCATTATTTTGGGATAGACTTGCATATGGTAATATTTAAAAAATAATCTGCACTTATTTTTGAACATAAAAATCATGGGTTTTTAAAAATTTGCTTAACTCAAACACTCAGGGTTTTTTCTGTGAAATTGTCTGTAGAGTAGACCCAGAAAGAGCAGCATCACCATAATCTATGGGGCAGGGACCTCTGGCACAGGAAACAAAAAGAAGCAGACATGAGTGGAACGCCTTGAAAGGTTGAGAATATCTCAGGTAGTTTTATCTGTGTTTCAACATCCTAGTTAGACATTGACATAAATTAGGACAATGTCAGGGGGGTTTCAATTTATCTCAAAAGTCACAGGAGTCATTCTCTGTTGAGAATCAGACAGCCCAATGTAGGACTTACCCCTTTCAACCACCACCCCCTTCTTCCCATGCTTCATCGGCTTTTCTTTCCCCCCAATTTTTTTTTCTTCAGTTTGTCTTATTTCTGAATGTGGGTGGTAAATCCATATTCACAGAATAACCATCAAAGCTATTCCATATTCTACAGCATCCAATGAAGAATTCAGAGGAGAAAGATTTTCTCAGTCTGTGAAGAATCTCACACTTCAAATTTCAGTTCACAGGGGCCAGAGCTGAAGACAATTTCAAACTAGGTACACATAAACATTTATCAGACATTACTGAACCATAAACTGTATAAAGCAGGGGCTTTCTAGCAAGTATTTTAACCCTTGTCGCTTTTAGGTGGAAGAATTTCCTCAGCTGTTCTGTTTCTGCTGCCCTTGCTAGATTTTTAACATGTGCAAGGATTTGAATATTCATAAGAGCAATACAGCTTGTTTTCAGGCTCAGTGAGGGTTTAGGCTTTATTTATGAGTGAAGGTTTTCATCATTTTGTCGCCTCATTTGTAAGACAAAAAATAAGTAAAGGATTAATACATTGTAATTTCTTTTACCTGTGAAGTTAATGATAGGTAGTGGTATAATAATGATAGATAATAGTATAATGGTAGATAAAGCCAGTGATTTGTTCCACAACAGCTATACTCATTAACTTGGTCCTGTAAGTCTTATTTGTGTGAGCTATCCTTACTCAAAAGGAAAATCCCAGTGAGAGCACTTTTGGAAGGAAAGGTTCCAGAGTTGATCCTTAATTAAAGTTCCTTTCAAAAATGTCATTCTGGAAATACTGCTCTTACGTTTATGCTGTAAGAGACATGAAGAGTGGGTAAAGGTTATTTGCTTTGAAACTATATTTGTAGCCTTTTAAACTAAACTATGAACTGGAAATTTCACACTGTCTTTCCATGGATAGCAAAGCACAGCCAAACTAACTGTTGTCTAAAGAAAGGCCTCAAATTAGTGCAAATTCAACCAAGAAAATCTTTGGTAATTTTGCAGGTTGTACAAACCCTTAAAGGGCAAATTAGCTCTTGAATCTTTGAATACACATTTGAAAAAAAAGTGGGTTTACTTTCTTTGCTTTATTTTGCTTTATATATTTTGGGAAAGCAAAAGGCAGGAAAAGACTATTTTCTGCTTTAGTGGCAAGATAAACAAGCTGAAATCTGAACACCTGTGGTCTGGTGACAAAGGTACAATGCATGCACAGATCTGTGTGTATCTTTGCACTGTGGGATCCACAGACACTGAAACATTTGATGTCTGACACTCACCATATCTAAAATTACCTTCTGCTGGAAGCAGTACAAACTGAGAGCACAGATGTTGCTGGAAGTAGTGATCTCTATGTGAGGAGTGTATTCTTTAGCACAGGAAATATGCCCAACCTTCTGTACTCCCAGGTAAATCACTGAGCCAACAGCCAACCTGTTGTTGGCTGAGGTAATAGCAGGTTTTTAGCTCATGTAACATAGACAAAGTAAATCACCAGCTGTAGCAGCAGCAACACCATGAGTCTGCAGTATTCCCCTGAGAATAAAACAACACATTTCTCTATTTATTTGAAAACGGCGATATTATTAGCACTTGCTAATTTTCATTTTGCTTGACTTTTAAGGCTGCAGCTGACTGTCTTGTTTATGTAAAAGGACATTTTTATTAATGGTTAGCAGGGGGTTTTCGTATCATATGCCTAAAACAGGGCCACTTTGGGATGAAGAATATTGTAGTGGCTCTCTCTGTTTCCAATTGGGCACCACAGCCTCAAAACTGCTGAAGTAAAATAGAAAGTCATGAAAGTGCTGAACCTCCAACTTCCTCTGCCCTTCCCCCAGATCAGTCTTCCCCCCAGATCACTTCTTAATTTAAATTGGTTCACTCAGAAATATTCATCTGAGGTAGAAGGAGCCTTTTGTATTTTTCAGGGATGCCCTGCTTCCTTCTGTTTTTCAGGCAATTAAAACTTCCAGAATCAGAGGGAATTAAAAAAACCCATTGCAGGGCACGTCCAAGTTTGGTAGCACAAAGATTTGTTTGAGAGCAGGATTTAACCGTGATTCCCCATCTATAAAAAGCCATTTAAAAATTTATCGTTATTGTACTGTAGATGTATTTAAACTCCAGAATGACCATTCTGGTTCAAAACAAGTCCATGCAGCCCTGTGCCATGTCTCCAGTTGCAGCAGCTCCCTGATCTATCCATGAGTTTGGGGTGAGGAGGCTCAAGGGAACATGGGCACAGATAGTCTTGGTACAGACAGGGTTTGTTAAGTCCAATTTGAAAATCAGAAAAAGCTTGAAAAGTAGCTCCACCCTGAGAGACACATATCTTGGAAATCTGGAAAAAATACAATACTCACACCACAAGGGGACACAATACAAATGAGAAGAACTCCATTACCCTCTGGAATGCAGAGCCATTTTTTGCTTAATTAATCAAGTTACTATCATAGTCCTCCTAATTGAGTACATTTTTAATCTTATTTCCACTAAGTAATAAATATTTATTTTAAGTGATTATTCAATTATATATTAGATTAATATTTAATCAGAGAGTTTATCGCCTTTGGAAGAAAAAACAAAGGGGAAAATAGCTCCTGATATAGAGTTCAAAATCTCTAAACAGCAATTAACATATTTTCCTAGCTGGTGTACAGTTATTTTAGAAATTGCAGATAATTGCTGCTGTTACTATTCCCAAGTGACTAGCAGCTGACTGCACGAAATAACTAAGATGTAGTAGAAAAACAACTAAGTAGGTCTAATGGTAAACATTTTTCACATCTTGTGCATTCTTGTAACTTATAATTTTCAGAAGAAATACTTTGGTATAAACACGGCCTTTTCCATGCTGTGGCTGCAGAAGAGACACTCCTAGAAGTCTACCTTGAAAATTATCATTTTGTGTTCCACACAATTAAAAAAAAAAAAAAAAAAAGTGCTTAGCAGAACTTCTTTCCTCCAAAAAGAGATTTTCTGTTACTTAAGAAATAAGATGAATTTTGGACTTCTCTTGTACTGAAAATTTTGTGATATACCCCATGAAGTATGCCATAATGCCTTTAAAAGAAAACCTGAAGCTGTGTTGCAAAAGTTACAGGCACATCTCACAAATGTCATTCTTGTGTTTTCTTCTTTGCCAGTTTCATTTGGAGGAAGGACAGATGGCTAGCTGTGCCTCTTAAAACAAACTTAATTTTTTATTTGGAAAGCTGAATTTCTCCACATGTGGCTTTTTTCTATCTGAATGGGAAAGAAAAATGCAAGAAAGAAAAAGTCTATTGATACGATCTATTAAAATTGCACACACTCATTGTACATCAATATTTTTTAAATATTAATTCCTATGGAAATAAGGTCTGGTCAGGTTTTTTTCCTAATTATTTTCCTCGCCAGACACCAAATTGTAAGTATTGTCAGTTATTTGTCTTTCCATGCTTTTAGGAGAAACTATCACAAATGAAGTCTCTACTCAGGTCATATTATAAAATCTGTATCAGACTGGAGCCCTCTATGTGGAATCTGTGGCTAGATCACAAAAGGTAAACTGCCTCCTCTTTGATGATGTGAAAGATATCTGAAGCTATGAAGAAAGGAAGAAATAAGGAATTTTAGACCCCAATTGCAATATTTGGACAAAATCAAATGCAGCCAAGCTCACATGAATATTTAAGGTGTAATATTTTAGAAAATTAAAAGCACATAAAATTGGGAAAAAAAAAGAAGAATTTGGCAGTCTCCAGTTAGCGTATGTGTCAAAATCTACTGTGAGGCCATGGAGATCTTATCTGAAAACTAAGGATATGGAGTTTATGTTTCCAAGATGGTTGTAATTGTGAGTGATTTACTTCATGGTTTTCATTAAGCATATCTTGGATAAACAGTGATTTATGGCAACACAGAAATCCAAAATATTTTCAACTGCCAAAAGTACATATCTTGCTCTCCAGAAATACTTGCACAATAGCCAGAAAAATCCTCATTAGTGCAATTAAAAGACTGATTATATATTTTAGGCTCCTGTGGGTATTTCTCAAAGAACAGTTAAATGCACTTCCCACTCATCTCCCTCTCACTTAGGATTCTAGATTTGCAGGCACATTTTACAGTTTCTACTATAAACTTAAAACTCAAAATCTGTACATAAGTTCTGACAAAAAGCAGACACATTTTTCAGCATTTTTCAGCTACCACCTTAATACAATGCAAAAGGACTAAAAGCTTTGCATTTATTCTGAATTCTCTGGGGACTTCAAGAACTGAATGAGTTACAAACATTTTCTTTGCTCAAAAAATGGCCATGTGTTCAATGAAAAGTCTCAAACAACACTAAGGTCAGCCAGCTGAGCACTGGTGTGGTACTGGGACCCTTCCTGTCCTGTACCTGCTCTCTCTGAATCAGTTTTGGCACAACTATGTGATGGAAGAGGAGGCAGAGTCACAGCTAAAGGCCCAAGAGTAGGAAAGAGGTTGTCACTGTTCTTCCAGCCCATAGGAGGATGTGCTTGTGGAAGACTGAATTCCACAGGTAACTACCCATGACAATTTTGTAGCCTTTGGTATAATTACATTGTATTGGTAATATGGTATGGTGAGAACACTCTAGCAAAACCTTAACTGTCCCAAACATCAAAATGTATGGACTTTCCTTACCCCTGACAAAATGCAAGCTAAATTATAACATTACTGTAGATGGCAATCCCTCTTTATAGCATCTCAAGAATTTCAGTGATTATTTATCTTCATATTCCTAAAACAATATTGTGGGTCTTGAGGTTAAAAAATTGAAATATCTGCATGCAACTCAGTAGAAAAATATTGAACAAGTCATTGTATTTCAGAATTCTAGTGAAACAAAACAAGCCAGACACAGGAAACAGGCTGAAGCACGATAGGAACACCACTGCTGACAGAGCCAGCATCTTTTGGGAGAAGGAGGCCAGCTCAGCCAACATTTTATAAGCCCCCACACAAAAGGATAGGAAGATTACACACAGAAAGCTAAGCAGAAAATGTCAGGTCTGCCAGGGAGTAAAGTTTCCAAGTCTGCAATGATGTAAAAGACATGCCAAACAACAGCAGGAGTGTTAGTGAAACTAACACTACTTAATAAAGTCTCCTGCCAGTTTATCAACATGAACATGAGCAAGGAAGAAGAATGAAAAAAAAAAAATCTAGTTCATATATGTCAATTCTACTTTCAGCCAAAAAAAAATCTCTCAGAACAAACCACCAACCCCTTTCCAATGTGCCGTAATTTTAAGGGAAGTTAACAGTTAATACTACTGGCAATAAAAACATTAATGCTGACATCCCAATTTTTTAATTTTTTAGTATCACTGGTCTATTCTCAAACTAATTTGCACCTACTCTTCCTCTTGCAGGGCACAATAACTGACCCATCTCTGTACCAAACAGACTTCTATTGAAATTTCCCTGGAGTTTTGCACCTGTTCTTGTTTTCCTGCTGTATTTGGAAAGATGCCATTTGTGGCAGAGGTTTATTTTACTCATTTTTATTGCAGTTAATAAATCAAATCCCTGAAAAATTATTAATTCAAAATGAGGCATTTCAGAGCTTTATCAACCTGGCTTCTCCCTGAATAAAACCACATAAGACATCCAAAATTTGACACCCCTAAATTCCATACAAGTTCTGAAAGTTATGTGGGGCTTTTTCTCTTCTGCATTTTGCAAGGGAATAAAGGCTTCTTGTAGCCAATTCTCTGGCATTTGTGCAACACTGGTGCTATTGGTGGAAAAGTGTCACTGGTAGGTCTAAACACTGTCTAAACACTGACATTTTGCAAGCAGTTTTGCTTCCATAAAATTGAAAGAGAAAAGCAATCAAATTGGCATTGACTGCTTTCTTCAGAATTTTTTTTGTTCTACAGTCATAACTAGGAATGAAATGCAAGTATCAGTATTTCAACCATCAGTGATGAAGGACTAGTTTTGATTATGCTGAAGACATAAAGAATGCTGAGAAAAGTTTTAATCACATCTTTAAGTGAAAAAGAACAGCTGCAATTCTGACCTGAGAGAAAATAGCCATTTGACCCCTTTAAGCATGTAATTAAATTGCAGTGAATTAAGAAGAACTTTCCCATTGATTTCCTTGGCTTTGAGCTGTACCTTTAATTAATAGAAATGTAGACTTGCTATCTCTCCCTTTTTGTGAAAAAGGACCCATATGAAGGCACTAGTCCTCAAGACATGAACTAAGAAATCAATTTTTTCCAAGGTGAATCCAGAAGGAAAAGTTTTCACCTTGCAGCTGAGATATGATAGAATACTCACTGATGGATCCTTTGTTGGCTGAATGGAGCAGTATAGCAGTCGTTCTCCTCCAGATCTGGCAGTGTTTCCTTGTCCAGTTTCATTGGCTTTCTGGGTAACCATCCTCGGAACCTGCTTATCTGTTTCTCGATCCTGCAGCACATGATAAGCATGAGCATTTGTGATAATGGGTTTTTTCACTACATTATGGAGCACAGGTTGTCAAACCAGGACACTTAATATTTACAACTAGGAAAGGTGCAATGTCTTTTGACTTTTTTTGAGGCAGACCAAATTACATATGCTGAACTCGATTACTAATAACCAGCTTTCTTCAGAGGAGCATTTATTTTGTCTCAGCAGAAAAGCAGTGCTGATGGTACATGCTGCCATAAATCTTATTAAGCCCAGTGAGTGCTTAGCATGTCTCTAAACTTTTATTTCTCAGATTTTCATTTAGTTTAAAATTCAGGCTTAACCAACATTAGATTTTGGCCATCTAAACATTAGAACAGTGGAGATTGTGACAAAGATCTTTGGCAGCTAAACCCCAGCAAGATACATCCCATTACTGCTCTCTGTATGGATTCTTACCTTGCAATTGGTGCTATTAAAAAATAGTCTACTTTGTTCATTTCATTCAACTGTAGTTTCTTGCAACACTACAACCTCCATGCAACCAGAACTCTGGGTGTATAGGCTAACAGGTGACTGCTATGCAGATTCTTACATTTGGAAGGTGAAAACAAACAAGGATTGAGCTGGAGAAAGGGCAGATTTAACTACAGGTGCACTCATGCAAAGATACACAGTGAAATGAAGGGAAGAATCAGAGCTCATTGGAGAAGACAATCTAAAACAAATTCAAATCCATACTAGAATGTTATAATGAAAAACACCTAAGAAAGCTACGTTTAGCACAGTGAGCTCTACTCCAAGTCCTAAGCACTGATCTCTGCAAAAATCACGCACTACGAATTGTGGAGTGTGCCCATACTTCAGTCACTGCATCAATGTTTCCAGAAATGGAGCTAAAGGACAAGAATTTACTTCCTTTGAACTTAAAGCTCAGTTCTGAAAGAAGCTCAAGGACTGGAAATATGGCTGGGAGGTTGGTTTGTTTGCTCGTGGGTTTTTTTTGTGTGATTTTTTTTTTTTTTT
>VZSE01007196.1:3321082-3490259 GCA_013398275.1 Promerops cafer | reverse complement strand
TTTTTTTTTTTTTTTTTGACAGAGACAACGTAAGAACTCTAAGACCAGCAAATGCTGGTACCTCTGCACAGTCAGTTTGAGGGAGGACAACCCATATCCAGGTAGCTGAATATATGGGGAAGTGATGAGAAAATGTTACGTATTTTCATTTAAAATTCATATAATTTTTCCTGGAATCTTGAGTCTTCTTCCACCAGGTATTTTTTATCTTGGATAAGGAAGCTACTGCTCATTTTTAAACATGGGCACATTTCAAAATTGTAAATAAATCAGCTGTACCTGTTTTGGTCCCATTTGTGCCCTTCCCATCTGGAATAGCATGATGAGGCGAGGGGTGTTGGATGTTGCGTATGTGTGCAAATTTATCATCAGGACTGTTTGGAAAAACTGGAATGTGTATGTAAACAACGTAAGATTTACACTTAATTAATCATAACCTCTCCATGGGCAGTGTTTGCACTGACCCTGCAGTTTGGGCACAGGAGGAGGTAGTTTGCAAATGTCTGTGCTGAATGCATGTGAGATGTCAGATCCCAGGGCTCTAAAGGGCCTGACTCCAGCTGCAGCAGCCAGCCTGACAGCCCTGAGCTAGTCTGTGTAGCCACTGATAGAAAAGCCAAGGGAAAGTAAATTCTGTACAGGGGAAATCCCTGTCTTTTGGCCTCTGGTTTCTCCTCCGTAAATTCAGTAAGCCCTGTGTTACTGTATATTCAACAGGCTTAGTGTGTCTGGGTATGGAAAAGGGAGGAGGAATTAGGAAGAGGGTTTTTCTAAATATCCTGTTCCATTCTTGTTAATTAAACTCGTTTGAATTCTCTAAGCTATTAACACCCCTGCCCATCTGCAATCCTTTCCCATTCATGCTGCAAGTCAATGTGCACATTTGAGATACTGCCTACTGCAGGTTTATCACACCACACAAGCACAGCACAAAGGGACCGAGTGCTTTCTCCACTTAACAGCAGTGCATTATTCATGCTGGCTTCTCACTGAGTGTACCCAGAATTTGAGTGGTTTGCCATTCCCAAGACTCAGATTACTTGGCATGCTCAGTCAGCCTGCTGGCAAACGGGTCTGAGAAGGTTGCAAAACCTTCCTGCAAAGCACAGAACATGCAGTACAGCCTTCTGCAGGGAAAGCAAGCCCCCCCTAGTTATCTCCTTGGAAAAGAAAAATGACCAAATTTTTAAATTTCTTCCAGCTCGTTCCAACTGTGCCGTCAGTCAGCAGTGCAGGTTTTGTACTCTACAGGAGCATCTTGCAAAAAGAAAAAGCTGAAAGAGTGGTGTTGGTGCTAACAAACACAGACACACAGTGTTAAAAATCTTTTTTTTTTAATCATTTCTTCAAGGCTAATCCATGCCTCATTTTCCCCACACTCAGCTGAATAGGGGAACGGTGTTTGGAAAGCAGTGTGACTACCCAGGAACAACGGGGTGATGGAGTGATAAAGAGGTAGCTGCTTCACACAATGCCTCAAAGAGAGTCCCTCCCACTTCAATCCTGCCCCGGCTCTCCAAATCTAGTCTTTACTCAGCACCCTCTTTCTAAAGATACATATTGCGTTTAACTCACACAAAGAGTTTCTCAAGTAATTTAAAAGAAACTGTTTTCTCACCTTAAAGTACGGTAGGGGTAGAAACGTTTATCAAAGGAAAGTTAGGAAAATAAAGAAAGGTTTTGAATTGAGACTGATTTTTATGAGTGGGTCAGCTTTCATAGAACTTTGTGCATATTGTGGTGCTAGCTATTTTATCAGTTTCGTTTTTAACCATGATGCAGGTGCTATAAGGTGTCTGATACCCCTCCTTTCCTTTAAAGTAGGGAAGTTTTGTAATTTGAAGTTTTGAGATCACTAGAATTTTTCAGAGAGAAAATTCATGACAGGTTCACGAGTTGCAAGAGACCTGCTCTGGGCTTTGCCTTGTGATGAAACTCCTCTCTAAAATAAAGTTTGCCCAAATGTCAACATAATGTTTGTATTAACTCAAAAAATGAACAAAGGCTTTGGGTATTTGTAATCTACTCTGAAGTAGGAGTAGAGGAAATAGATACTTTTATTGAAGCCATGTATCTAAGTTTCATGTAAGTGAAAATAAAGCTGAATATTTTTTCTTTTTTCCCCTCAGGGGCAATTCAGTTACAGCTTTTCTTCCTCAAGTAGCTATTTATAGCCCTGAACATAAAAATTGAATTTAGCCAAGTGTTCTCATCACTCAGGAACTAAATACCACAAAAAGATGCTCATACTGCAGAGTGATCATCCCATGGATGTAAATGTAGCGATACTATGTGCAAAATTGTATGGATGTTTACTCCGAAATGCAGATTTTTCATATTCAATTTTTCTCTCTTAGAGGTTCTTGGGAATATTTCCCCTGACCTCAGTAAAACTGTAGATGAGGGGCTAGAGCCCTTTGAAAACTGCATCAACAGTACCATGGCATTAAATGCCACATATAGTGAGAGAGATAATTGTAGTTACATAAATGATCTGTTTTTTGCCAAACCTGTATAATTTTTAGGCATTTTGGAGATATTTTCATTTAATTTTCCAAGGCATCAAAAAGAAAATGCAAACTGCTGCAGGGAAAGAGTTTCATTGCATCAAGTCAGACATAAACTGGGCATCAAGCATAACCTTAAAGGTATTTAATAATTGAGTGAAAGCACTTCAAAGATTCTTGGAAAATACACATCTCTCAAGCTTGGTTCATTGGCTTCCTATCTACCAACAAAGTACTAAACATCCCCACAGAGAAAGCAATAAATAAATAATGCCATCACTATTGCAAGTAAGCAAGGTTCATGGAAATGAAAAAAACCCTGTAACTGTGGTACTCTGACCCCAAGAAACTCCCTAATGAGCTACATGGAAAGAAGGAGATACAGCATTTGCACTAACATACTTCTATTTCTTTAAAGACTCCATCAGTTGAAAAACATATTCTTATTCCTAAAAAAGGCAAAACTGATAAAATTAATTGCTTCTTTCACAATGCAGATGCCTTAAAGATGTAGCTTCTGTTTGGGTTTTTTTTTGCAGACGTCCTAGTATGTAACCACTCTATCATTTCTGCGAACACAACTTTTCCTTCCAGCTTGACTTCAGCCATTATTTTTGTTATTGGGTCCAAATGAGCATAAACTGGACTGGCACGAGAACTGTACTCACCTATTCATGAACTTGTATCGGCGATGCAGGTAATAGATTTTTCTCCTGGAAGAACAGCAAAAATGAAGCCAGTCGAGAAGAAAACCCATCGTCAGTTACAGTATGAACTAGCAAGGAAGGAAAGGAGATTGAAGACAGAAGCCTGTAAGAGGTGGAGGAAGAGACTAAAAGAGAGATTAACAGAACTGTCATAGGAAGCCACACAGACACTGGTGGCATTTGAATTGCCAGAAGGTCATCATTTTCCCATTGTCTCCTCCTTTTCTGCTATTTGTCATGTGTGAAAGATGGGGATCCGAAGACGTTTCTATTTCAGAGTTCATAAACTGTTGCAGGAATTCTATTGGACTGACACAAATATGGATAAATTCTATGACGTCTACTAGTGAGTTATTAAAGCTGCATTTGGTGAAACACAAGGGAGAATCACTTAGAAAAGCCAGGAAAGCTGTACCTTATGCTGCAATATACTGTAACACATGCAGTACCAAGCGAGGTCGGTGATTGCTGTTGGGATAAGAACCCTTGAAACAGAATATAGGCTACACAAGCAAATGCACATGTGCTCAGCACCCCGCCAAGTGTGCAGCCACTCCCTCTGCCCCTCATACAGGCTGGTTTCTGTTGTCAGTGCAATAAGCAGTGTGTGAGAGCAAATGATGAGCACGTGAGCAGACAAGGCCACAGGAGCAGACACATGCTGAACCCACTCCCAGCCTGCCTCCTGACCAGCCCTGCAGTGCAGAGCAGCCCCTAACCATCATGTGTAGATCCAGGACAGGGAGTCCACCTCCTGTGCCACTCCCCTGCTGGCAGCTCTTGTTCTTCTCACAGATGCCTATCATACCACAGCTGTCAGGATTTGACACTTTGCCTTCAGCACAGAGATCACATCTTCATGAGAGTTAAGAAAATCTGAGGGTTCTTGAGTGTGGATTTGGGACTCATACTCCTTACTGGAAGATTTGGGTGCCTGACCAAACTCTGATTTCCTCCTCCAGAGGCTGACTTTGTCATTCACTGAAGGTCATTGCTAAATCAAGGTGGTTTCTATGTATTCTGAGAGGTTCATTGTGTAATGCAGAACTGTACCACTTCTGGAAAATGAAGACTTAGGCCACACATGTTCTAAATATTTTAGTAGACGCAGTGTAGTGTAGTGTAGGAATGCTGTTAGTGCCTTGGAAGCAAGTCCTCTAAAATAAGACAGCACTAATGCTTTATAAATGATTAAAACTTTTGGTTAGCATTCCAGGTTAATTTTTAGAACTTGTGGACATGTTTGTAATCAGAGCCCATATCATGCTGGCAAAGTAAAATTTTTTAAACTATTTCATGTTGGCCAGCCTTCTTTGGATTGTGTTATTTATCTTGCTCTACTCAATAGGAGCAGAGAAAGGTCAAAGTTAAGTGTTTCTGAAGATGCCATCCACTTCTTGATTTTGCTTCCAATATTCAGAGGTATCCACCACTTTTTCACTCCTGCTTTGAAACAACAAGGATTTCATTCAGTGATGCGTGGACCTTGCACAATTCCAGCCTGAATAATCAGGAGCAATTAGCAATCAGAAGCTCTTAAAACAAGGGCTTAGACAAAGGCATCTGGAAACACACCATCTAGACTTGTGGACATTTTGTAAAATTTTTTTGAAATGGTAAACTGTACTGTTGTTTATAAGATCAAATTGAAGAGCCTGCCCCGCAGTCACTAGCGAATTACCATGATTTCCTCTTAACAATGTAGAAATTCTCAATGGATGTGGAAAGAATGAAGCTGTGATCCAGAAGCAAGTCAAGAAAGCCTCAGTATTTGCAAAGGTTTCTCTATAATCTGTATGACACCTACTTTGCTATCTGCTGAGTGATCAGGAAAGAACAAGCTGCTCCATGACTAAATTCAGAATTCCTGGTGTATTTCTGCATCATGACACTTCGCTTTATTGCCAGAGCAGGTCCATCTCAAGGAATGCCACAGAAGTCAAAGAAAGCACACTTTTGGCCTAATCCATTGTTTCTATGGCTGGAACACTTTTAAAAAAGAATATTACTATCCTACAATCACTTGTGATTCCTTTTAGAATTTTCTCTTTAACAATAAAAGCATAAGGAAGAACAGTTGAAGATTTGCT
The DNA here is from genome assembly GCA_013398275.1 of Promerops cafer. Taxonomy (NCBI): domain Eukaryota; kingdom Metazoa; phylum Chordata; class Aves; order Passeriformes; family Nectariniidae; genus Promerops; species Promerops cafer. The sequence goes on along the minus strand of VZSE01007196.1, from coordinate 3,484,955 downwards.
GTGAAAATGAAAACAAAATAAATACAAAATAAGCCTGCAATTTTGTCCTTTATACATATCCATATCCATTTTTCCTTATGAGTTCTCTACTGCTACAGGGTGTCTCATATCAGAGGCTAATTTTTCATACTTAGTTAAGAAAAACCAGAAGGAATCCTACAAAGGCACCAGCTCACTCGTTGCATATTCTGGGTCTGATTCTTTTCTTGTTCAGGAGTAATTCCATTAAAATCAATGGAGCTTTATATTGCAAACCCTGCTAATTGAAAGAAGAATCAAGGCCTCTCAGTTCATGAGTTGTGGTCAGTTCCAGTGGAAGTCTTTATGCCACCTTAAAAGTTCTGATAACCAGCCAAGTAAAAGCAATATTTTACATAGAATATTTCATAGCCCAACATGCAAATAATATTTAATCAATGATAAAAATAATTGAATTTCAATGTGGAATTAATCTGGTTATCAGTAGCATTTAATACAAATTCTCTATTTTCTCCACAGAAAAAAAGCATTCATAACTTAAATTGTTTTCCTATTAGATGAGATACTTATTTATACTTATTTATGGGATATTAATTACATACTATACAAGCAATTTACAGGTGCATACCAGATACGTCAAACAGACATGCACTTTCTGTGCTGCCTTACGTACCTGGATCTTCTTGACCTCCCATTGATTTCAATGAAATGTCCATTTAAAAAACAGCAGCGCACAAGTATGCAGGGGGCTCCAGCATTGAAGGGGTTAAAGGGCCTAAGGACAGAATACCCCATGAAAACAGCTGCACTGCTACAGCCTGTCTTAATCTCAAACCAGTATTGTACTGAAATCGTAGGCTTTAATCAGAAACAGCAATGCATGTGGTATCTAAGGAACTCTATTTGTATTTCCTAAAGGTGTGTGGTATTTTATAGAAGAGCTTTTCTATAGGCATTTTGGTGTTATTATCACATTAGCTTTACAGTACAGTGTGGCTTTGGAGGATGAGACAAAACACAGCTACACCTACCTGAAAGGCATTCTTACATTCATTAGTTCAGCATATTTGCCCAGGACCTCCCAAGGGGCATGCAGTTTCACAAAGATGATGTCACTGTTTGTTAAGGACGACTGCAAAAGAGAAACAAAACAGCCACCAGAGCTTATTTTTTCAAGTGAAAAAGAACGAAACCATAGTCAGTGGCCAACGTGATGTGTCACCCTTCCCAATTCCTTATTCTTCTTGAAAGGTTGTATCAGTATTTTGTCAACTCATTTTTCTTCTGCTGTCCTGAAAGCCACTCTGTGACTCCCTTCTGGCCTGCGTGTGTGCCTCCTTTACATGGAAAAGAGGACATGGAGGGCAGACAGATGCATCTATGGGTTAGCTGAGTGCACATCTCATGAAGAGAACTTTATGCAGGGCATGCACATCAGCATGGCTGCTACCTAACAGAAAGCTGTCTGGCAAAGACCAGAGGACGTGCAGCAAAGAGGAGCAGAGGAGGAATTTAGCTCTGTTTGCACTCAGGAGGAGACACAGTGCTCCACAAGAAAGCTACAGCAGGTTTGGCTGAAGCTGATGTGAGAACATAGAGAGCCACATGATAATTCTGGAAGATGAAGTGTCCAAATTCTAATGAATATTAATTAAATTTTCATGAAGTTACATACAATACAATTTTCCCACATCACATTCAAGTGGATGGCATTCCAAGAAATAGGTAAAGGTATACTTAGTATGAGAAAAGGAAAATACAGAAAACCAGGCAAGAAAATAGTTAGTTAGCTTTGGGGATTATTTCCTAGTTTTTTAGACGTTGTCCTATAGTCAATGTTTTTCACATAAATTCTTGGTTAACACAACTTACTAGGAGTTCTTAAATCTAGTATTTTTTATCTGGAAACTACTGTGGCTATATGGGTGGGAGGCTGGCATTTATACATTTTACACTCTCCCTCCACTATCATGATAGATGTTGAAATTATTGAATTTGCATGTCCATGTCCTTAGAGTAGCTAAGGAACTATTACTACTTTGTGACATGATGGGAATGAAAACAACAACATTTAAGATACATATATATGATTTTCTTTAGCACATCAAAAAAACCCCTCCAATAAGCAAACAAATAAACAGAAAACCAAAACAAAAACAAAGGGGAAAAAATCCCAACCCAATCATTATAAAGTTAACATTTTTTAAACAAATATAGTATTGGACCATAATGGACACAGAGAAATATTTGTACTCAAAATATTACTGGGGTGCAAATATGGATTTAACATATAAAGGAATGAGTGACTTTCTGGTGCTAAAAACTGCAGAAAAAAACCCTTTCTTCTTTGCGGATGAATTTCTGAAAAATATTTCAGTACAAAATGATACAACAGCAACAAGAGCCCCCAAGAGACTTGCTTCAGAGACAATGAATTCACTTGCACTCTTTCCCTGACTTTTATGGATTCTAAATCAGGCTTTAATTATGTTTTTCTTTGTAGGTACATTTCACAAATTAGCTTTTATTTTACCATGAGAATTTAGCAAGGAGATACCACAAAACCAAAACTAAATTCTGCCACTCTAAAAATCTCCTGCAAAGTGCTTTCACAAAGGTGAGGTTAAGTCAGTAGTGGATTGGCAATTTTGTCATAAACAGCTTGGATTAAAAAACAAAACAGAACAAAATCCACCAAAGCTCAAAAGAACCATCTAGAAGCCCAACATACAGAAAGAAACTACAGTACTGACACACCAATAAAAACTGAGAAATGGAGGAAACTTATTAAAAACAGCTTCTAAACTTAGTGATGGCTGTTAAGCAGGAAGTTTATAGGTATTTTCCAGCATATTGTAGTTTAAGCTGTGTTAGATATGGTAACCAAACATGACTTTTGAAGATGCTGTTTCACAAGTGAACACTATCTAAATTTGGTATCTTATGTGTTATGTTTTCATGCAGAAACATGAAAAACTTCCAAATACTTATCACAATACAGATGTTTAAAGAATATTTTTTTACTCTGTATCTTGCAATGTTGGCACATCAAAATGTTTTCAGAATGACAATCAGCTTTGCCAACAGAAGATCTAACCAACAGAAAATCTAATCAAAATACACTTGGCAGGTTCAGTTATATTCAGAAAAAAAAGAAATAATAATGCCAAATTATTAACATAAAAATCCATTTCTCTTGGATTTGCTTGTATTAAGTGTTTATAAAGGAAAGCACTAAGCAAGGCTGAGAAAAGCAAGGCTGGAAAAAACAAGACTGGAAAGAGAATAACAAATCCAGATGGAGGACGAATTGAATAAAATGTCACACTCACCTAATCTAAAGAGTAAATTGCTAACCAAAATATCTGGAAAAATGATAGCATGAAGACCATTTCATTACATAAATACTGTAGTGAATGACATCTCCTAAACTCTCTTGGTTAGATTAGTATTTAGACTCAGTATCCTTCATCTTATAAATGTTTCAGCTGAGAATAGAGGAACATTCTTCTGCTGTAATTGACTTTCAAGGGTTGGCTCGTTAAATTATTTGGAGAAGCAAACTCAATTTCACATTATGGGAACATGCAAACAAAAATCAATGTAACATTACTCCCCTTGGAAACTTAAATAAGACAACTATTGACATGGGCAATCTCCTGTAAAGTGATGTCCAGATGATGAAGAAAGAAAAACAGAGGAATTAAGGGGGCAGACCAATGAGATAAAACACTTAGCAAACACAGAAATGGAATAAATGTTTGGAACTGACCTGCAGTACTAGTGGCTATAGTTATCACCATGCAATAATTTTCAGGCCACCAATGTTCAAATAAATTAGTTGTTTTGAACTGATCTATTGAAGAGGAATATCCATAAAAACCCTAATTTTCTTCTGGTCACTAACAAACACTCTCAGAGGTCTTCAGAACAGCGTAAAGCCAGGGTGACAAGAGACTTACCAGAATCAGACAACTGTAGACTCATCTAGGGTGGAAGGGACCTCTAGGGTTCATCTGGGCTAAGCCTCTGGCTAAAGCAGGGCTAACTTAGATCAGCCTGCTTGGACAGGAGCTTGTCCCATTGAGTAGTGAATATCTCTACAGGCAGAGATTTCACAGCCTTTGGGCAACCCACTGACTGAAACTGGCTGGAGAAAAGAATATTTTCTGTGGAAGAACTGCTCTCTTCCATAGAGAAATGTCAGCTTAAAACTACCACTTTCTAGACTTGTTTTCCTATAAAAACACTTAGAATTTTACAAGAATTTTATTTGTTATTTTCATTGAGAAGCGGTAGCAAGGTATACTTAGTTTAATTGACCTGATCTTCAGAAGAGGTTTGTATGGTAGAATTCAGATCACCAGAGTCTGGGTTACAGATAGTCAGTATACATTTTGGCTTCACTGACAAGCATCATTAGTACCGTATTATTGCTGCCAGTCCTAGAATACAGGCAGTACTATAGGTCCACATATTATAGACTTGCCCTTCTGGCAAGGCTACCTTTCTATTTTACCATTAAGTTTATAAAGATATTGCTATTTCCCAAAGAAATCTAGTCAACTGCAAACACACTTACAAACAAAGCCACATTTTCTTCTCCAGTATCACTATGTAAGGAGTGAAAGAGACTAAAGCACGGGCCATTTATGTAACCCCAAAAGCAGAAACACCTGCTGTGGTGAGTTACAGTCATCAGCTAGGTCAAGGAGAGCTGGAAAAGGTCAGGTTGTTGTTCTCCTTCTAAAGCGGGCACAGAGCGGTGCTCACTGCTGGTTAAGTCCTGGCTACTAAACTCCCATGTATTCCTGCAAGCATTCTAATGTCTTTTGATGGCAGGATTTAAATATATATGTATTCACTATTGACCTGACTCTGCTCATCCTGAACTTATCACAGCTAGTCAGAATAGAAGCAGAGTTATGCTGACATGGAATGTCTCTTGAAAAGCCCATATTTTGCTGCCTTTGCAGGCTGCCTTCCAGGATCAAGGCTAAAGATTAGTATCTTTTGTCAAATATCCTCTTGAACATTCTCCTCCTCCTTGCTAATTGTAGTTCGTTGGTCAAGTCATTTTAAGACAAAAGCAACTGTAGGTACTCACCTTGATATTAGCATTTCTTGAATCTAAAAGTTAAGGAAGTTGAGAAAACCTATTCACAGCATATAACCTTGAAGAAAGATAAAATTACAGTGTCTCCAATTGAATGATGCCATTGTTTATTTGCCTTGAGGCTACTAGGCAGGTTTTCATTCATGCATGCAAAACAATAGGGAAAACAAAAGGATTTACCATTAAGGTGTTTTCCCTATCATCATTTAAGAGAAAATTTCTCAAGGATGAGTTTCTCTTCACCTTTAAAAGCCTTCCTCATAAAAGTAAAATGAGATAAGCAAGATTTTGAAACAGATTCAACAACCAGAATTAATATCACCTACTTTAGGTAGATCCTACAAGGCAAGTTTAAAAAGCCAGAACAGAAACAGCTCTTTACATTTTGGCAAATCAAGCTAATTTCTGGGAAGACCATAATGCAGGGAAAAACAGAAAAGGAGACAAAGGCAACATACTTCCTCTAGTAACAATTCTCTCTGTAATCTAGCTCTGTGTGGTGTCTGAGTGCAGAGTAGTAAATAGAAACTACTACATGTTCCACTTTTCTTGAGAATTACTTAACAGCACAGATTGATTTGCCATGTGGAGTGAATTAAGCAGAAAAACAAACTCCTGCAAATTTTAGTTGATTAAACTGTTCTTCCTCTGCAAAACCAAAGTAAATGTAAATTCACGTGGGTAATTCCATAGAGCTGGAAAAACAGAAGGTATATTCTGCCAGTACTTTTCCAGTGCATACATTCCAACTGGGCAATTATTTAGATGCTGTCAATGTATGTCCGGTTTCAGGGAAAATATTGCATACTCACAAACATCAGCCTCCATGTTCATGCTTCTGAGGAACCTAATGAATAACAGTGCCAATATCTTTCCCACGTGTACTTTCAATCAAGGCACAAGTTTAGTGAAAAAGGGGAATATATTGTTCACATTTTAATTAGGATGTTAAGAAGACTTTGACTTGCAAGCAATTGTAGGGCAAAAGCAATAAGGATGAAAATAAGAATAAAAAAGATAGCCCTATGTAAAAAATAGGAAGCTGTTGATAAAAGCAATTGTGACCCGAGGACACTGACATGTGAAATGTAGACTAACTTGATCTAAGGAGACAGAGGCACATGATTACAATTTAGAATGATTTTTATGTGAAATCTCATGATAAAATGTGATGATGAAGTACAGCTTTGTTTTTACTTTGCAAAGTACTTGCAGAGGTTCTGCTCCAGTGGAGTTAGTAATGCAGGCAGGTGGCTGCTTCCTGCCAGCATTCCGGCAATGTGTCATCTAATGCAGCTCAGAGCAGGTGTCATTGTTACAGTGCTTAATTTCTGGCAGCATTTGACAGGATCTCAATTCTGGAACAGAGCAAGGGGAAATGCTTGCAATGTCCTTCTATGTAGACAAAAATATGTGAGTGGGAGGACAGCTTCAAGAACAGAGTAGGTTACTTGAGTAGAAGTAAAATGAAAATACTATCTCACTGCTCAAATTTACTGTGCAATGATTAACTCACAATCTGCAGTGGGGAAATACAAATACCTTTAAGATAAGAAACTACATCAGAAGGAAGTCTTTAATTCCAACAAATGTCATCTAAATCTGAAAATGGATCTTACAGTAAGGTAACTTAGATGTAGTAAATCAACCATGGAAACAGTATCCTCTGACTTGGACTGCACTTCCGAGAGAAAAGAATTAGAAATATCTGCAGCATGACCATCTTAATGGAAAAGGTTGGTATGACTGTGAGGTAATGATAAAAAATTTCTTGATAATTCCATCAGCAAATATTGAAGAAATACAGGTTAGACCCATCTGGGTAAGATCTCTGTGACAAAATAGCTAATAATATGGATTTTATCTGACAAATATCCTTTAATTCCTCTGGACTGGAAAATTACTATAAACATATGAAATCATTATTTGCCGATTCAAAAATGCAGATAGCTAAAATCTCTGGGCGGAATAATGCATTTTTACTTATGAAAACAGTATTTGACATTGTCTCTTTACACGAAACGTCAGTTATAGGCTCAAATTTTAGATTAAAAAAGTTAGTACTTTATACAGTGATAGTTGACATCATCAAATTTTTTGACAGTTCTATGGGCTGAAGAAAGGCCTCTTAAGTACATTATGCTTCTTTTGACCTCACAGGGCACTAAAAATACATCACACAATTTAACTACATTTTATTAGGCAGCTTCCTTTGTGATTTATCCCAAGTGTAAAATATAAAGCAAATATTTTTCCAATATGGATTCATTTCTCATTAATAATTTTTTGAAGTAGTAAATACTTACATTTAATGAGTTATCCATTAAATATTCATGTTTGCTTTTAGAGGCTTATTGGAAAAACATTGCTTTGGTAAAGAAAAAGGCAGTTTATTTTTTGTCCAACAGTTAATTTCACAAACATGATAATTAATCAAACACACAAAAAATGTAGGCAGGCTTATGACAGCTTTTTCATACAAATAACCTAGAGAAAACGGAATAAGCTGCTTATTGCATCACAGAATAATATAGGCCACCTAGTCAAATCTCCTGCTCTAAGCGGGGGAAACTAGAGTGGTTTGTGGGGTCTTGAATATCTCTGTGGCTGGAGACCTTGCAACCTCTCTGGGCACCAGAGTGTCTCTGGACAGAAAGGTCACAGCTGAACTTCCACGTGGATGCAGAAGTGCTGGCAGCAGCCCAGGTTCTGAGCACCTGCCTGTGCTCCAGCAGTGTGAAGCCCTTCAGCTGTTCAACTCCCTCTTCACAGTCTTGTTTCTCAGCTCATACAATCCAGGAAGACAAGAAATACATATATGAGTACCAGTCTGGGCTCCAAAGTCTTTTCAGCACCCACACTTTCCAGGATGCAGTGAACTGCCCTGCAGCTCTCTGTACACCTCTGTATTCCATGGTGCAACTCAAAATTCTTTCTAAAGGGAGACACACATGAGCTCAACAGGAGCACAGCTGAGGAAGAGACTACTCGTAAGGTCACTGTCAGTTCAGTTCAGTCCACGTGACACAAGCCCCAGGTCTTCAAGCCAGCTACACATCCACCACGAGTAACTACAGGCAGAGGTGTTAGCCCGTGCCACAGGGGAAGCAGTGGGGTAATGCATGTGCTTGTTGGCACAGCCTGTTATCTCGGGTGCAGTCCCATGCTGGCGTGACTAGAAGAACCGTGTGGACCGGACACTCCTGGGTGGGTGTCTGCACCATTCTGGCTGTGCAGGACACACATGCGCCTCTGCTCTGCAGGAAAGTCACAGAAGTGCACTCTGACTGCTCCTTCTCAGACTTAAAGAAGCTTCTCATTTTTCAGGGAAGAAATAGGACCAAAGGAAAACCAGGATCCAGTTAAATGAAGGGGAAGGATGCATGTGAAGAATGTGAATCACTCACAGCTCTACCAGTTAGAGCTACCCATAAACTCTGCTAGTCTGGGCGACTCAAATGCTTGTTCACTCAACTAATATCTCAGTTTTCTGTGCCTTACTTATCTTACTGCAATGATTATTAGAATTGGAAAGAGTTTGAGGAGTAATTAATTTCACATTGTTCAAATCACTGAGCAAAACTTTCCTGCCTTCCTCATTTAAAAGCAGAGACATGAGCAATATATTTTCCCTTCATACAAACAGTTATACAGTTGTTGTATTTCTTTAATAAGATGGACAAAGTGAATTTCTGAGCAACTGCATTCTGTAGTCTTACTAAGGTACTCAAGAGATCTGACACAGTAAAAGGATGCAAACAAAATTTTACAAGGAAAGTTATCTTGTAAATATGCCAAAGCATATGGTAGAGCAGCCATCTCTTCAGATACACCACCATTACTACATGAAAGGGAAGTTCTTTCCAAAGCAAAATGTGATGGTGAGAATAGGCTTGATAAACAATATTCAGTTCACAATTTATATTCAAATAATTAGATAGATTGACCTTCTTTTAAATCCCAAGCCATGCTCAGACTGTATAAGACTTCCCACAAGAAATTAAATACAAAACCCCAAGAGATAAAGGTAAATCCATAAAGCAAACCATAGTTTCATGTTGATCATAGAAAGAAATCTCAGAGTTTAGTGCAGAGTGGAAATTTCTAATAATTGATGGTGTATGTGATTTTTCACCTGTCTACTCAGCTAAGCTCGAAGTAATTTGACCTCTATGTAACTTGATCATCTGTTAAAAACCCACACTTCCGAAACAGAAAAAAACCCCTCTTTCTTAAGCAAAGATAGAGTAATTAGAATCTAACTGGAGACTAGGTGGAATTGAAATACATAATGTCTCTAATCTAAGAAGGCAAAACTCTGGATCCTTTGTGCATCTGTGTACAAATCCCTTCATTTGTTAGACATGCTTTAAATGAAAACAAGGCCGAGATATGACAAGGGCAAATTATGAATTTGCTTCAGAATATTCTAATTTATTGTGATAAAGCAATGCCCATACATGGCACAATGAATTGTCAAGGCAGACACCTAAACATGAGCTCTGCTATTGATCAATTACTGCTGTTCCCAGTGTGCCTACTGACATAAGGTGCTGCATGAAAACACCTCCTGTGTGACACAGAAGAGCAGAGCAACACCAGATGGAGCTCACTATCTTAATGGTTCAGATAAATGTCATAGAGCACAGAGAGGTTTTTCTCTCCTAGTTCAGAGCTCTGACATGCAGATTTAATGAGAGGATTTGAAGAAGACAAACAAGTCCTCTTTTTCTTGAAAGACAACATCACTATCACATGAGATAACATTCGTTTTGATCTGATTGCATAGGCTGCAAAGAGGTGGTACTAATCCTGAAATTGTTTGCAGAAAAATTTTGGGTTTTGAAATCCCTATGGTGCTGAGAAATGAAGGCCAAAGTAACACATACATTGGCAAAGAATCCCCCTTTCCAAATTCACTTGTACCATGGAAACTGCTGTAATGGAGATTCTTTCCTTAATAGACAATACTGTGCTGCTCTAGAGATAAAAAATATTATTGTCTTTAAGAAGCCCCCAGCTAGCAAAAGGCAGCTTGTTCAGCTTAGGAAACTAAAAATGTCTTTTTTGTATATTGACAGAGAAATATTTCTAGATTTTTTTTTTTAGTATTTTGCCCATTTTTTATAAGGGCTATGCCTCTCAGATCTGCAGCAGAGAATTCACAGTCCAAAAGTGAAAGAGAAGTTGCGGAACAGATTTTAGCTCTGTGGTACTATTCAGTGTAAAATTTTGCAGTAGAATTGAAATTCTCATCTACTGTACCTCTGGAAAGGGTATGCTTACAGCAATAAGCATTTCATTCTCTTCTATGGGGAAGTGTAAAAATGTAATGTGGAAATAAAATTAAGACCTCCATTTAATAATCCCAGGTTTTCAAGCTCTTTATAGATGTGCTATTAAAGATATTTTCTTATATTACAAAGATTTCCTGACAGGAAAATTATAATTCCACTAGATAATTTTTGAAATAAATCAGTATGGCTCATACATCAATGGCTCTATAGATAATAATCATTTTGTTGGAAGGAATTTTCTTGGAAACACAGCATTTTGGGCCCAATGAATATTATATAATATTAGTGTTATATCACTAGACAACAGGGGAAATTTTGCAAATTGCAGAACACTATCTCAACAAACCACCTCTTAGGGTATTATAATTGCACATACACTGCAGGCTGCTGTTCCTGTCAAATATTTAAAATATAACATCCAGTGTGTCCAAGAATTGTAGTGTAGAAATGTGCTTTGCATCATTTGATGCAACTTTGCAGAGTCACTATAATTATTTCTGCTGTACAAACACACATAGACCATCATGCATAACCTCTTTTGAATGTCAGAGCAGAGTGGTAAATTGTTAAGGGAAGAAATTATATTAAAATTGTATGGCACATACCTCTCCTAGTTCTTGGTACTAGGGACTGAAAGCTTTGAACTGAATTGTTATCATCACAGTAGCACAGCTGGTGAATTTATTTTCTAAAATAATGTTATTGCTCTACTGTCCACAACTACCATATTGCTCTTCAAAAAAGGAAAGATTACAAAATTACAGAAATTAACCAATTTCTGCAGCGCAATGTTTCAAAGCAACTCCCCCTCCCCCTTTTTGTGTCTTACACACACATATCCAGAAACACAACTGACAGATACTTCTCTCAGTGTTTGTTTCCTCCTCCAGAAGCCCATCTGCATCTTGCTTGCTTATCTCCTAATCAGCCAAAGTCTCATTTCTCTTACCAGGTTCCTCTCCCCAGCACAGAAGGCAGCTAGTCCTGCCCATCCCTGGCTGTGTGTGACGTTCGATGGAGGCAGCTCCAATGTCAGATCTCTGCCAACGTCAGCCTCTGGAGCACAACAAATCACAGATCTCTATTTTGTAATGCTTCAGTTTGAAAAAGTAACAGGAAGTCAACTTTCGAACTGGAGGAACCTTGTATAAAATATACATACAGTAAATTTCCCAAACTACCAAGGGAACAAGGATGTGGGAATTCTTGCTTTGTCCAGGTGGTATTTAAGCACAAAATGGGAGAAAACGGAAAGCTTTAAAATATATTTTTTTTTCTGGCAGATTTTAAGTGAAGCATTCATCTAACACAGATACCATCTCCCCTTTAAAACATAAAAGGTTAACAGGAAAATATCAAAATACTAATAAGGAAAGAGCTCTGGGTAACAACTGAGCAATCATCACCACTGTACATCGTTGGTGGAAAGTGCAGTGGCAGCAACACTGACAAGAAAATAGAAAGTCTAATGTTAGAAATGTCACCAAGTACCTAAAGTGATGCACTTCTCTAACATATGAATATTTTTAATGTATAATGAAGAGCAAAGGAAAATGGAGGAGGGGAAACCATGCTCCGTGCTTAGGTAAATGGCTTCTCATGTTACATTCTAGTGTCTGACAAACACATTCTTGTACCACAGAAGATACAGAGGTGGCTGAGAGTTAAATGCAGAAAAGATGAACACACAAAATATCACTGTTAGAATCAAGAAGAGAAGCCAGCAACAAAAGCCAGACTAGGGTAAGGTGCATGAAGATTTAAAAAAATCAAATTAAGAGAATACAAGACTCAGATTCCCTAGTCCTTTATTTTGTATTCAGCAGGGAGTAAAGGACATCCTGAGTAAGAAATAGATGGATTAATTAAAGAAAGATCAGAGCAGGACAATAAGAATGATAAAGAGTTTTGGGAAACTTGACCTAGGGGAAAAAGATTGTTCAAAACACAAACGGAATTCAAAACACAAAAGAAAATGCTAAGCAGAGACCATAGTAACATTTTAAAAATAAGTAACAAATAGTTATGAATAAGAAGGGGATGAACTGCACTCCATTTTCCTTCTCAATCAGGAAAGAAATAACCAGATTAAATTGTAGCAAAGGAGGTTTAGGTCAAATCCTATCTAACACCAGACAAGAATTTCTAGGACTTGGCATGTGGGGTATAAGGAATATATGAATGGCTGAGAATGCTTAGCCCGGGATAAAAGGAGAAGCCCTATATTATGCTCTCATGTGGCTATTACTGTAATAAACCCTGTCAAGAAGGCAGAAATGGTTCTTTACTTAAACTCCTCATCCACATCCACACACACATATTTTGCTTTCACCATACTAAAATCAATAAAGAGTTATTCGATAAGAATCACAGAGGACTCAAGCAAAAGTGGTATTAAAAGCATAAGTTTCTTCAAAAACATCTGATATCCTTCAGAGTTTCAACAGTATCTGTGTGCTACACGCACTGTGGAATGTGTTATTATTTTACTTAAAATTGCTTTCTGATACCTTCAGTTTTTATAGGCTTCAAGAGCAACATTTAGCTGTTAAGGGCACCAGAAACATATCTTCCCTTAAAACAACTCAATCTACAAGAGGCTAGGAACTCAAGAGTAACACAATGAAAGAGATCAGTGCTTTTAGATATGGGTAATAATTTGTAATAGTTTGTTGACAGTGCTCCAGGACTTTGCTGTAGAGTCACAATGTTTGTCAGGTGTTTAGAGAGGTGCACGTGCACTGTCTAGAAAATACAAATTCTCAGTGTTCAAGAAAACCTGACACATATTCATGCTCCTATTTTAGTTTTAGGAGTTTTAGGAACTGACTGTGATAATCTCTGAACACAGGATAAGGAATGTAAGTGCAAGTAATCTGTTCATGTCCATGTACATCCTGATGAGACCTGAAGCAAAATGTGGCCCAGCACTACGTCCCAGGCTGTTAATCTAATTTTACTTTTCTGTAGTCACATGAAATAAAATGCTGGTCCAGAGACCCTGATTGCAAAGGCTTCTGTTAGATGGCTTCTGCATCAAGAATCTAGTCATGAGTTTAGGAAATGAGGTTTTCTTTTATGTGACATATTGTCTAATGGAAAATATCCTTTGTACTCTACAAATAATCTGTGAAATGAATTAAGAAGATAGCACATAAAAGATTTGCTAGCAAGGCATGGTTAGTTCTGTATGAACATTCCAGCTGTGATGCCATTTAAGACAGAAGAGTATTTTGCAGCAACATCAAACTGAATAAATTTTATGAAAATGCAGCAAATTGGACAAGGTTTCTAAAAATTTGTCAGGAAACACGTGAAAATTTTCACTTTGATTTAGTTTAAAAAACTGTCCATACAAATAGCATGTTTTGGTATTTCACTGGATTATATCAGTTGTCTCTTTTGTGAAGATAGGCTTTTTTAACAACTAGAATGGCATTTTAATATCAGGTAGCTGATATTAAAATATATGGTACAGATCTCACCATCATTCTAAATTCCTCCCTTTTCCAAAACTCTAATGTGCTCACCTTTCTCAAATCATTTTTTGTGTTGTGTCTTTTGGCTGGAATAATACATTAGTAGGAGACATGAATTGTGTTTCCTTTCATAAGACAGACAAAAAACCAGCCCAAGATGGAAATGTAAATCTGCATGGCAAACAGTCATCAATTCCCAGTCAAAACATCAAAGAACAAAAAATGTCAAAAAATAGAAAAACTGCAGAAACATTAATCCATTCCATAGCTTTGGGGTTTTAGAAAGGAAATTTTCAGTTGTCACACAATTCATACAACAGAAGTTGTATACTTTACATTACACCAGTACTGGGGATGATGCAATCCACAGATCTATAAATATAAATCTATAGATAACACCTGGACAGAGGGCAAACAAAAAGGCTTATCTTGAGTAGTTTATAGATACGGTATGTGACAGGTATCTGACCCAGTTTCCCCTGCTGGATACTGGCAGGCCATTATATTTGTATCAAAACATTGGCACTGTCATGTCTCTAAGCCCACTGATCCTGAGAAATTCCCTGAAGGCTTACTCCCACGGAGCAGACACCACAGGTGTGGTTCAGGGCAACCAAGTTTAGATACCTGCAATGGAGAGGAACAGGCACCTTCAAGGTGTAATTTGTTTGTTCTATTTTCCTCAGAATGAGATGAACTGATGCATATTAAGGGCTTGTTCCTACCTAGTCAGATTATGTATATTTCCAACAGCTACAGACAATATCTTGTTTTTTTTTTCCTCTTGGGGCTCTGCAGTAAAACCACCTCATTTTCCCTGGACTCCTGTTACCTTCCTCACCACTCACATCAGCTTCTGCAGAAGCAGAGACATGTTACTTCCAACAATTGCACCTTCATGGGTGCCTCTAGTGTACTGCTGTCTGGGACACAACACAGCAGAATTTGAATCAGAACATTTTACAAGGCTTTGGCTGCCATCCATTTCCCCTATCCCACCCTATTCATTCTTCCCACAGAAAAGACATGGGGAAATGCAGATCTTTAAATAACAAAGCCTCCCATCAGTGTCCTCTGTTCTTTAAAAGGCCTCTTGAATTTGGTCAGTACAGATTTCTGTGTTTTATTACTTGAATTCTTCTCTCCTGTGAATTTCTGAAACTAATGATAAAA
Organism: Promerops cafer; assembly: GCA_013398275.1. Taxonomy (NCBI): domain Eukaryota; kingdom Metazoa; phylum Chordata; class Aves; order Passeriformes; family Nectariniidae; genus Promerops; species Promerops cafer. The sequence continues at coordinate 3,469,911 of VZSE01007196.1, read as the reverse complement.
TCCATAAATTTGCACAAGAACCTTGACCTAATGTTCTAAAAATGACAGCTTCTATCCTCTCAACTGTTGTTTCAGGACGTTTGTTTAATCCAATCTTGTCTCAGAAGTCACAGTTTCCAATAGCAATAGCACTCACAGTACAACTTCAAGAACTCTGGTGATGAAAGGCCAGGCTGTAATCTATAGAAAACTTATAGAATTCTATAGAAAAAAGCCATGGCCATCCTGATCTAGTATTGGTGACAGCTCTCCTTCATGAAGTTGACCTTCAGACATGCCTTCCCACCAGCACTCTGGAGCTTCTCCAGATTCCCCAGAAAATGAGGTCACAGAATAGAGTATTAACTTATAAGGCACAAAAAGACGCAGAAGTCTAAATGTGAAAAGACAAAGTTTCTGATGAGAAGAACATGAATTTTGCATATTGCAAAACAAGGTATAGAGTCATGGTTTCCAGATGTACGTCTCCATTTTGTTCTTCTCCTATCTACATTTTCATTGTGGAGGCTTTATTCTTAATGAAAATTTTTGAAGTCTTAAAAGGTGTAAGAGATGGCTTTTCGACAAAAAAAGTAAGCACAAAGTTCCTATATTTTAAGAAAGGGGAGTCAATCTTGTTATAAATGGAAAGGTTTTTTTGAGTCTATTAACAAAGCCAAGCTGTACCTAAGATGAGTAGTAAGTAGTGTGGTGGTGGGTCCCCCTCCCCATGGTTCACCCCTGCCACCCCTGGGTTTTGGTTTCACCCTGGATTTTCCCCTCCCTGGTCCTGCTGCCAGTTACCCCCTGGACACACCTGTTTCTTCATATACACAATGTCAATCTCACCTGGTTCCTACCCCTAGTTCCAGAGAATTCCCTGTCCTGGGTGTCCAGTTGGTCTGAGTGACCCTTTCCACTCCCCATGCCTTTCCTCTAGGGTGCTAGAAATGGGTCCCCCCTTTCTCCCCTCCCCACTGTGACCTGATTGGTAAAGAATTGTAACTCCCCCCAGGTTTAAATGTAAAGAGCGGGTGTCCTGCTCTCTCCTTGTTCATCCCCTGGCTTGGGACTACAACAAACCTGAGAAACTGGACAAGAGGGAGCCTTCTCTAAGCTCTTGCCTCAAAGCCTTGACACCACAACATCTGCTGCTGTAGAGGAGCAGCTCTGAACTGCACTGGTTCCTGAGACTGCTGCCAATCTCGGGAACGGCATTTTGGCACAGCCAGTAGCAAAGCTAGCTGGGATTCTACCAGCACAGTGTCAAAGTAGACTACCATGAAGAGCTCCAAAAGGAAACAAAAGGGTTTTCACACTGTTTTGTCTCAAATGTACTTTTACAGATTCTTTCAAGAGATTTCAGACAACAAAATAAAAGATAATTTGTGCACAGAAGATAGTTTTGTAAACCAGGTAAGACTTTAAACAGAAGGATGTGACTAACTGACAGAAGTTTCAGTTAGTGTAGCTATCTCGGAAGCATTTTTCCCTCAGGTCAGGCTTTTTTAAACTTCATTTACAACACCACTTCATTACCACTCAAGCAGCAAGAAACAAATATGTAAATATGCAGTGGATAATTCTGCATTTCATTTGGGCCCAGAGACACATAAACTGAAAGGTCATTTTCAAGAAAGTTGAGCCCTGATGTAATTGACTAGTTCTATTTTATTCTGTTCCCACAACTGAGATACAGTTAATCCAAGGCACAGAGCACTATTGCTCCACTTGCTCCATCACTGACTTAACCATGTATAACACAGAAAATCAGACAATGAGAGGGCCTGGACTCCTTGTGCCAAGAGGAGTGAGAAAGGGAACTGTCCCTTCCAGGTTCATGCTTCCCTCTTGGCACTACTTTCAGGGAGGCAGCCCCACACAACCTCAGGCTTTAGGGGAAGGTGTAAATGTACTCGAGACAGATCATTACTATTTGTTTTAGATGCATAATGCTGTAAATACAGTGCTGTCTTCTCAAAACAAGTTCAACACCAAAATCATTAACATAAAATGAGAGCACAAAGCCTATTGCTGGGTTTCTATATACTCTGTCTTTCTGCTCCCTAGCGACAACTTTAGATTTTTGCTTATTAAGACATTACAATAAGGGAGTGTTGCAGCAAACCAGTCATGTCACCTTTGGGCAATGAAAACTCTCACTGTGCATTAAGTGATTGTAGCCTTGTGCATTATGCTTATTCCTGATGCTGCTGGCAGTTGAAACAACACCTCAAAAATAATTGCAGTTTAAGACCAGTTATTGTAAAGGGAAAGGTGACTTTTCACATATAGGGGACATCTCATATATAACTGTGATAATTTTTTCTTAATCTACTGCCTGTGTGGTTTTTTTCCTTCAAAAGATTTTTGACATTCTGATTTGTGGATGTTGATGACAGTAAATTCTTTGACAAGAAATTTTACCTGTTCCTGAAAGAAGTATGTCAGGGGCTTTTAAATTCCTATTCAGCTATCTATGTATTTTCTGTATTACCTCCCTATTCCTTGAAAAAGCCATATTTTTTAAAAAAAAGTGGATCAAGTTTTCAGCAACATTTGCTTGGTCTACTAGTTTTACAATGGCCTATTAAAGGCTGGCACTTGTCAACTCAGAAACATATTCATTTATGGGCTCCCTCAGATAATCAAGAAATTTATCTTTAAGAACTGCATTCTGATATTTGAATTCAGACCCTATCTACCCAGACTTTCATTTATCTCCTCAAATTTTTCTTCTAAATTGCCATTGTGCTGTACAGTGGACATAACATCTGAAATCTAAAACTTTTCCCTCAGAAGTTCAGGCAGCTGGAAACTTCTCCACTGTTTAGTGACCATGGGTTTTTTTTACAGAACACTCCCTGGGAGAGGACATTGTTCTGCTTGTACCAACACATTTTTCTGTAAAACACTGCTGAAAAGAGACTCCTTTTGCTATGTGCATTAGATAATAAGACCAGCCTGATTTCCACTTGCTCTGGCTGAATTGTGATGAAATGAACAGCCCAATGTTTAAAATTAAATAGCTGGAAGCACTTTCATTTATAATGCTTGTGGTAAGGCTTGTATTTCAGTCTGGTTCCCATTTTGCAGGCATAGTTTATGTCATGTTGATGTCCCTGCCCATGGTTTGTGGATGCAACCAGACACAGTGCTTAGAACATTAAATAACAAACTGCACCTGCTAATAATAATAGTTATGCTGCTCATGAAAATACAGAGCCTGCAGGCTGAATAATTTGTACTGTAAGTTCATTAGCTGTAGATATTTACATATTGAATAAGAGGATCAGAAACTGAAACAACTTACTAGAGTCCATGAAAGCTACGGAATTTTTGATACTGGTTACAGTAGTGGAGTAACACTGAACTACACCTGTGGTGGGTTGACCCTGGCTGCATGCCAGGTACCCACTGAAGGCACTCCATCACTCCCCTTTTCATCAGGACAGGGGAGAAAATAGAAGAGGAAGCTCATGGGTCTAGATAAGGACAAAGAGAAATCACCCACCTGTTACCATCAGGGGCCAAACTGACTTGACTTGGAGAAATTAGTTTAATTTGTTATCNCCATGAAAGCTACGGAATTTTTGATACTGGTTACAGTAGTGGAGTAACACTGAACTACACCTGTGGTGGGTTGACCCTGGCTGCATGCCAGGTACCCACTGAAGGCACTCCATCACTCCCCTTTTCATCAGGACAGGGGAGAAAATAGAAGAGGAAGCTCATGGGTCTAGATAAGGACAAAGAGAAATCACCCACCTGTTACCATCAGGGGCCAAACTGACTTGACTTGGAGAAATTAGTTTAATTTGTTATCAATCAGAATAGGATAATGAGAAATAAAACCAAACCTTAAAACACCTTCCCCAGCCTTTCCCTCTTTCCAGGCTCAGCTTCATTCCAACTTTTCTCTACCTCCTCCTACCCAGGGATATGTAGGGACAGGGAATAGGGGCTGCAGTCAATTCGCTACAGTGTTGTCTCTGCTGCACCCTTCTCCTCAGGAGGATGACTCCTCACACTCTTCCCTTCATCCACTTGGGGTCCCTTCCACAGGAGACAGTGGTCCACTAACTTTTTGAACTTGGGTCCTTCCCACAAGCTTCAGTTCTTCACAAACTTCTCCAGCATGTGTCTCTTTCATGGGATGCAGTCTGTCAGGAACAGATTGTTCCAGTGTGGGTCTCTTGCACAGGGTCACAAATCCGACCAAAAAATCTGCTCCAGCATGGGCTCTTCTCTCCAGGAGGCCACAGGTCCTGCCAGGAGCCTGCTCCAGTGTGGACTTCCCACAGGCTCACAGCCTCCTTTGGGCATCCACTTGCTCCAGTGTGGGGTTCTCCACAGGTTACAGGTGGAAATCTGCTCTCCTGTGGACCTCCATGGGCTGCAGGAGCACGGCTGCCTCACCATGATCTGTACCATAGGCTGCAGAGGAATCTCAGCTCCAGCAGCTAGAGCACCTCCTCCCCTTCCTTCTTCACTGACCTTGGTGTCTGCAGAGTTGTTCCTCTCACATATTCTCATTCCTCTCTTTTGGTTGCTGTTCTGCAGCAGGCTTTTTTCCTCTTTTTAAATACATTATCACAGAGGTGCTACCACTGCTGTTGACGGGCTCAGTCTTGGCCAACAGTGGGTTCATCTTGGAGCTGTGTGGCACTGGCTCTGATAGATGTGAAGGAAACTTCTAACAACTTCTCACAGAAGCCATCCCTGTAGCCCCACTTACCACCTTGCCATGCAAACCCAACACAAGATCTCATCTTCTCCAAAGATCAAGAAAGCCTAGTTTTGTCCAAATGCCAGCTTGGCCTAAAGGAAACCTGTTAGCCATAGGTGACATCCTGCATGTTGCTTGACCTGCCATGCATGCACACTAGGGATAATCACCAACCACTCTCACCATTGTCCCAGTGCTTCCTAGTACATATCTCGCATAGGCATGCTCATAGCTATCTTCCTCTCTGTCAAAAAGCTCAGAGGACAGCTGATATAATTTCAGTGGTGGAAGCCTTCCCTAGCCAGCCTTTTCTCAAGTGGATGGGTGCTTTTGATATGTGCAGAGTAAGCTCATCATGACAGGGGAAGGATATGAGCACCAAATAAAAACTATCAGCCAGGAAAAGATTTTCCAGCTGACCTGCAGCTTGCTCCTGGCTACCACACAAACTCTCCTGGCAAGCTGTAAAAAGTCATTTGACCATAGACTAAGTACTCTGGTTTAAACTGTATGCCTGGTTGATTAAATTAACACCTATAGGAGCAATAAACTACAAAAAAGCTATTGTTTTTTCAATCGCTGGATAAACTGAAGTCATAACTGAAAAATAAACTTGGAATCAACTATAAAGGCACTGAGATTTCATTGTGCACTGCTTAGAGAAGCAAATTACGTAAGCTACATTTATAAAACACCTTTTCTAACTCAGATCTGCAAGCGCCACTTGGGGTCTGGAAGTCAGCTTAATTCTTTTCTACCCATGAATCACAATCAGAAAGAACGTTTATATAACAGGAATCTCATGAACAATTGCAGTGATGACGCACAAACCAGAAAAAAGCAGAGCAGTCTCATAACTGTTTTGGTTCTGCAGTACTAACAACAACAACAAAAAGGAGTAGATGTCATTTTTTTCCAGAAAGATGATAGTATTTGATTAAGTTCAGAAGCAATAGCTGTTGATTATAATATCTCTTTCACATCATCACTTTCTGAACACAGTTAGTGCTCAGAAGTTTCAGTCTTTGAAGTTCTTAGCTTTTTCATGTTCTTTATTTCTAAGTTTTACCTCACTTTGACATGGTCATAAGTCTATTTTCTTTTTACACTCAGGGATGTGCTAAAAGTCACGGAGATACTCTGCGTGCTCTTTCTGTCATCTGTAATTTCTCTCAACATTCATCATCTTGATAGCAGACTCCAACTTGCTGCTAAATATAAGTATCTTACTGAATACATATTTCTAGCTTCTTATGTCCTGCCCCACTAGCACAAAGTTACAGCCACATTAAAAGAAACTGCTTTACACAACTATTACTAGCTCTTCAGGAACATACCTACATCTGCTTGCAAACTTGAAAAGTCGTGAAATAATAGTATTCTGTAATTATATTGCATCAACTACTGAAAAAGATTTCAAAAGATAACTTCTAGGGTCATGTTAACAGAACTTAAGACTCAGAGTATACTCACTAGTAGATATTTGTTCATACAACACAGCTAAAGCTTATACTGTGCTTGTCTGTCTTGTCCTTTTGGGTTTTCCCTGGAGAACACGTACCATATATTTCCACTGCCTATTGTATACACCAGCTGTGTTTTTGCTGCCAGATGTTGCACCAGAAATGTCAGCTGCTGCTTGAGGCAGAGAGCAAATGCAATTAGAGGTGCCCTGGTGACAACTTGACACTTATGGTGGCAAAGTTTAAATTTTTAATCAGGCATGTAACACAAAAACCCACACAACTTGGATTCTTCCGAAAACTGGACAAGCGCTACACTGACATCTTTTATCAGGGAGATGCAAAGATCAGTGTGCCAGCAGAAGTCCAAATGGATTGGCTGTTACTTGTGAAATATCTGAAGCTAGTTTCTGAAGCACATTCTGCATGCAGTAGATGTGAGGAGACCTGCTTTCCAGGGCAGTAAGGAATGCTATTGGTTTAAAGTAAATTGCTTTTATTCTGAGACATTAGTTACCATAAATATACAAAATATATAAAATAAAAGGCCTGAATACTATTTTCACTACTTATGTGGTTAGTTCCCATTTACTACATTTCTATCACTCACTTTCTACTTGTCTGTCAATTGCTTTTTCAAGTAAACTGCATGAAATCAACTTAAAATCTATAAATTAAAAACTTGGAATACAATCATTAAGCATAAAGTATCAAGTACATTTAGTAGTAGAAATACTCTGTATGACTTAGCAGAAAAACCAAAAAAATCATGCCATGTTCAAACTAAATGTAGTCTGCTCCTAGGGCTACATGATCAGATCCTAACCCAACATCACATTCATTTTGGATACACTGTTTTTACTTAAATCAAGATGACTTTCTTCTTTTTCTCTTCTAAAAATTACACATGCAAGTGTGGTCTGTGTTTGTTCATCCAGCATAAATTTCTTACCTCTATCCTGCATTTGCATTACTTTACAGTGCAGCTTAAAAAGTTTGCAAGTGAATGAGTAGTACAAGTTAACTGCTGCATGCTGGCTCCCTCCGTGCATGACCTATTATCACAGTATAGTTTAAAGTATCTTACTGAAAAATATCTGTAATACTGTATTCATGTACCAGAACTGCGTAGATACTCTTGACAGCAACTTAGTTCTACCTGGTCATTTAGGACAGGCAAAGAGTAATTCATGCTGCAGGAATAAGTTGGGAAAAGGGTACTTCTCCAGAAATTGCTGGGCCACAGGGATGAACATTTAATTTGAAATGACAGACACTACCTATATTTTCTCATCACATAAAAGTAATCACAAGTAATTCTCTTCTGCATGTCACTGGGTTGATCTAAATCTCAGATTTATCTTGTATTTAGATAAATTTGAAACACACCATCAGAATGAGGACAGCAGCACCCTGTTAACCTTTTGCCCACCAGCTCTGGAAGGGATGAGTCTCATGTGATATTTACAGATGGTATCAGTGCCTACAAACTTACAGTGTGATTGGTACCTCATCTCCCATAAGAACATGCTCCACTTGGAGACTGTCCTCTCCATTTTCCCCATACATAAATCTTTTTCAAAGAGTATTGAAAAATGAGACAGCAGTGTCATCAAGGATCCCAGAGCCAGGATATCATAGTTACCTATCTCACTTGTAAGACATTGGAAAAGAGGATAAATCAACAAAGGAAATTTTTCCCCTGGCTGAAAAGAAAATACAGTCTCTTTTCCAAGGGTGACCTACATTTTTGATTATTTTATTTGAGCATCTCTGCATGTGATCACATGTGTTGGTTGTGATCTGGAAGTGTCTGGCTGTGACAGGGTCAGCACACTCATCCTATCCAGAACCAATACACACAGAAAAGCAGGGGAAAGCATCATAAAATGACTTGTGCTGTACAACACAATAAACATTTACTCTTAGAGTGTTGTTTTCAATTTAAAATCTTTCCTATTTCATTTTATTGTTATTATTTTTTAATTTTTTTCACTCTTTAAAAATATTTTATCACTATTTTTTCTGTATTATTTAATTATTTTTTATTGTTTTGTTAAAATTTTCATTATTTTAATAATCTGTCCCTTGGTCTGGCATCCCCTCATTCTTTACTACTGTATGTACTGAGCACCAAATCTGGCAGAACTTCCAAGGCAGAGTGGTGTGGTACAGTTGAAGACTGTGAGTGTGAATTCGTTGGGGAATATCTGCAAAACATTATCACCTTTTTCCTAGATTCAGAAACATATACCTGTTCAGACCTTTCTCAGCTGCATGATCTTGACATTCTGCCTGAAGTTACCTCAACTGTTGTGAATTCGTTTCAGATTCCCTTTCTCATTTTGTGCTGCTAAGTGGAAACTCTGCTCCCTGCGTTCACCACTTCCTGGGAATTTCTCTGTGCTTTACTTGTCACTGAGCCACTGCAGTGCACTTCTCCCTCCCTGCAGGGAGGCATATGGGTTTCAAATTGCAGTGTGGATAGCTCTGTAAGTTTTGCTCTCTGCCAGTGGTTTCACATTAAAGGGCTAACACAATCGAATGCCAAGATGTGGACAGCCGGACGTCAAAGGAGAATGAACCAACACAACCACACAAAATTCATAGAAGGTAAAAAGTTTCTTTCAGTCCAACAGTTACTACCTATTGCCTCTGGGTATGTTCTGTGGCCAAAGCAACAGACAGTTCTCTTGTTTCATCCGGGAGCAAACTTTTTTCAGTGGAAGCAGTATATTGCATGTATACAACCTGGAAAAAACCCTGCAGCTAAAATTTTCCAGAATTAACACTCAAAATGATGCGTAGTCTCAAAAAAAGAAGAAATAAAAATAATGAGAAATAATCTAGACACTAGGTGATCACTCAGCTTAGTTTAAAACTAAGTGTTATGCAGCACTGTTTTAATCTCTGGCGACGGGGGAGGGAGTGTACAAAGAATGTACATATTTTCTTCAGGATTATAATTAAATTTAGCAACTAATGTGATCATAAAATGTACATGCTAGGGTTTAATTTTAGGTCAGAGTCATAAGTTAAAAAAGATTGCTACCCTAGATTTTAAAAACATTAGCCCGAGTCATGTAGCACAACCTCATTTTGATCATTCTGACTTTAGAAAATGTGCAATTACTGTTGCTGGCAAGAAGTCACACCAAGGGCAAATGAGATTAGTAAGAAATAAAAGTGCATGTCACTAGCAAAATAGAAACTGAAATGAATAATCAAATTGGCAGATCATTCATGCAGCCTAGGCAGCAAAGTCCAAATAAATGGTCTTGAAAGCCAAAAAAATCTCTATAGTAAGCACTTAAATCATCAATTTGAGTTTTCAGCACAGAATGTTGAAATAAGTTTCATAATACTTAAAATATAAAGTGATTTCATAGTTTTCACTGCTGAACTTAGCACAGTATTAAATCTGCAAAAAGCACAAAGTAGGAAAAAAATTTATTTGAAACCATTGGACATATGTATTAATAGGGAGGATTAGTTCCTTTTCATATTCTACACTGGCCAAATTTCAGAGACTTTGTCAGCATTTCTCCTGGTGGAAGTAGGGCAGAATTCTAGGACGTGAAGGTGAATAGCTGCAGCAACGCTCTCAGGTTCTTGGATGTTGAGTTACAACTCCTCTAGGAAGTAGCATGTATACAGGAAATGTAATAATGAACAATCTCTGGCATTGAAAACATCTATCAATTACTGCAGCACTGAAGATGATGACTTCCAGCTTATGTGAAGGAATAGTTTATGGTAACTTTTGGTGCAACCAGTAAAATGCTCTTAATATACTTACACACACCAGTACCCACGTTCAATCAAAAATATTTAAAGAAAAGAAACATTTTCATTTTTCTGTAAAGGCTTCCCTCTTTTCCTCCCCAGTGTTCTCCAAAGAAGTGTGCATTTCAAGCACACAGACAGAATATTTACACCCGCACCAAGAATTCAGTGAAAGAAAGGAAGATAATGTGTAACACCTACATAATTGATCAAAGCCTATGTCCTGAAAATTCCTCTTCTGTTTCCATCAGTGGCAGCATGACAATGCATATTAGCATGAGTTTGAGCCCATCAGGCACAAATAAAAGTAAACACTCAGCAATACCTGTTCTGGATCGAAGTGAGGCTTAAGCCCTGCTTAAGTACATTATCAAAGTTTAAGGAAGATCACAGGCTTGGCAAAAGAAATATGGTCTCTTTAAACCTTGCTCCTGCTGTCTAACATATCAATACATTTTAGACACTTTGCATTAATTTCTGCATTCTTGTCCATAAAACATCTACTGATTTAGGACACCATGTTGGAAATAACATAGATAAAAATGATTCATATGTACTGTCCAATTATTTCAATGCTTAGGGTTAAGACAGAAGGAGAAACTTTAAGCTGTTTTCAAACTACTAAAATACTTTTCACATCGCTTTGCCTAAGCTGACCGATAAAGGAAGGCAGGGATCTAGTGAGGTCTCTGGAGAGAGTACCAGGAGCCTCAGCAAATAGTGGAGGATGTAGCCAGAAGAAAATGTAGGTGCACAAATATGGATTGCACTCAGTAGAATTCAGGCCATTCAAACCCAGCACTTGTTTTTTGGCATTGCACATAACACTGGATGAAATTCTGTGGCCTACTTGTGCATAAGGTTGAAAAAGATGACTGTAATGGCCTGTTCTGGCCTTCAATCCCTGTGTCTGATTTTCCTTCAGGCAAATATAGGCTCTGGCCTATATTTAGGCATGCTTAAAAGCATTTTCCTACTGCTACAACAGAGTCAAGGAGTTTCAGAGTAAACAAACCATACCCCCAGATTCTATATAGCTTCAAATTGCAAGTTTTTTTAAGGAAGATCTCTTACTTCTTTTTCCATTTGAAGTCCTTCTGCTCTGATATTTCTCTCAAATACTTCCCTCTTCTCTGTCTGTGGATTAGATTTTCTATACACAAGGATGTAGTCAATCCGACATTTCCCATCTCTAAAATATAATCCATTGGTTTTGTTCTTATCAGGTACTTCCTGTAAAGAGAAAATCAAGCAATTCAGTAATGTTAGTTTTCCATGATAATTGCTGCATTGCTGTTTGCAACATCAGTTTTCAGTACTATTCAACAGGAAAGATAAGGAGTCACAACAAGCTCTTCAAGTTTTAGGCTCTTCACATACAGTGCTTCTGACTTCATCTGAGAGGAGCACAGATTTCCTTACTTAAGGGGATCTTAAGGGGCATCAGGAGGTCTTAGAAAAATGCTTGGACATATGGAGATGGGATAGGAGAGAATAGAAAACACAAGCAAACCTCCCTCCCCCACCACCCTCCATAAGGTTAGGAATAATTTCTTACTTATAAAATAGAGCATAGTGCTACTGAAGAGTAGATTTAGAATTAAGAAATTAATATGGCTGAATGTCTTTGTACATGTAAAAAGAGTAAACATTAACATTATCATTAGCATTTACTGCTGTGAGAAACACTAAAACCTGTAGTGGAGATTTTCATTTCTTTGCGCCATAGGACACAGACAACCATATGAAGGTTCTGTACTGACCTCACCATACCCCACCAAACTAACTACAGAATATTCCTTGCTTAAGGAATAGCTGAGGATGGGTTTATTTGGATTTATTTGGAAAGAATTACTGGTGTTAGGTGTAGCTGCACATAAAAACAATAAATACTGTCTCTTTTCTTTAAAAAAAAAAAAATAAAACGCTTGTTCAAATGTGTTTAGTCTGACAGAAAAACATAACTTGATGCCATTGTTAATAAGAGGATGAACAGGTCACTCTCCTGAGATATAAAAGACCAAGCTACTGGTCTTTTTCCAGTAGTCATGAGATGAAATTCTGTACAGACCATCCTCACAGTTTAACACTACTTCTATGTTACACAAGTTCTGCCCAGGGTTTAAGCTTTCACTTTCAGCCAAGTTGAAATTGCATGGTAGTTTGCAATGGTTGGAGTGTTTCATACAGGAAATGTACACTGTGAAGGATACATGGGAACAAACAGCACTCCCTCTGAGCAGTATAAAGGACAAGGACCTTCAGGAACCTCAAGATCAGTCCAGCTCTAAGCTGAAGGGAAGGTTAAGCCAATTTACCTCTGTTTTTCCAAAACTTGCTCTTCTATTCCTGCCAAAAATAGCCTTGCCCTATAATATACAATAAAGTCTCTGAAAAAAAAAGAATATTTTGACTTTCACATCTGGGGGAAGGAGGGAATTTTCAAAATACTTTCTTCATAAAAGAATTGCTTCTGAATTTAAATCACAAAGTGAACATTGTAATAGGAAAAAATATTTTTACAGGAAAACTCCCCCAAAACAATTTTCTCATTCAAAGAGTTTAGTGTGAGCTATCTTTCTGATTCTCAGCAGGCATTTTGATTAAATGGAAAAACCAATGAAAGCATCCCAAATGTCCCATCCCCTTGGTACATCCAGTTCACTAAAGGAAGAAGGGAATTTTTCTAACATTCTTTCATTACAGTGCCTGACTCCTGACACAACTTAGGGCAGACTTGATACAGTGGAACAGCTCTTAGAGCCCAAAAAGAAGACAAGAAAAAAGATATAATCTCTAAGGAAAAAACAGTAGCAAACTATTTATATCTATACTGCATATCATGCTGATAAATGGTATTATCAAGATATGAGAAGTATTTTTCATAGAACATTAAATGTGAAAACAGCTCAGGAGGTACCTTTTATATTTTTCCATTAAAAATCTCTGTCAAGAAGACATTAAAAAGCCCCAACAGCCCAAAGGGTATTTAAGGTTATTTAAATAAAGGGTATAGCAGGAGATTTAGAGGCTGTGGGTCAGCGTGGTGGTCCTGCTGTGATTTCTAACCCTCCTGGCAAGCCTCCTGTTCAGCAGTCAGAGTTGACATGGTTTTTTGGCATAATAGGAAAAGAGATGTAGAGCAAAACAATCCATGCTGAGGATCTGCTGTGTACACTATGTAGGCCTAAGGGCTCACTTTGAGCCCACTGTAGTCTGGTCCAAAGGACTCACTGGATTTACATCCAAAAGGAATACAGGTTTAAAATCCAACACTGCTCTGGACCTCAAAGAAATCATGGGTAGGGGCAATTGAGACATCCACTTCAAATGTGCACTCCTCATCTGAACTCAGACCCACCCTGAGAGTACCATAAGGAACGTGTTCTTCTCTCCATGCAGTAGTGACTCCACTGGAAAAATTGATTTGCCCCTTCCTATGTTTCTTCTTTCTCTGGAGAAAATTGGTTTGCCCTGCACTGACTCATCAGTGAATGCAGAACCTTATATTAAAGAGTATCCATGAGATCCAGCCAAGGTATTTGGCTTGTCAGACTTCTTCCACTACAGATATGACTGCCTGGGGCAATTACTTCTCTTGGACTTGTGAAACACTACCAACTACAGTACAGTAATTTTTCACTCAAAAAGGAGGCTTTGACACTCTTATCTGTACTTGAAGGTCCTTTTCATTTTAGGAAGACTGCGTGTCAAAACCAGACTGATAAACCCTATTAGATTGTTATGGCCTATGGGAAGGAACCCTTCCTCTGGCCCTCTGTTACAGACTCTAAGGCAACTTCATAGACTGAGTCTGGACTTGCAAGAACTCTTGAGGATCTGACGTGATACAGAGACAGTCAGGGTTCAGCAGTGTCAGCTGCAGGACTTCTGCATCAGCCAAGTATTACAGGCTTATGCTATTCCAGACAGAAGTTTGTCCAACCTTCCTCCAGATATTGCATCTCCCTTACCTGTGCTAAGACAACAAAATTCAGTTTTCCTAAACTGATGAAGAAAAAATATATAGTACTAGGTCTGACTGCTGTTTTTTGGTGAAAAAGTGTAGTCTCATATGTAGACATATGTAGTCTCATATGTCAAACTTCTATTCTTTCATCCAAAAAAGGATGCTGGAAGAAAGTAGAACAATGAAGGCTTCACTCTAACAAGAAGCTTAGCATTTCTGTCTATCTTTATGACTGTATTGTAACACATGTTGTATAATTTGCACTTGTTTTCCAAGGAATACAGTAGTTTTTATATTCTCTGGTGCTCAGCTGGGAACCATCAGCATTCAGACATGACTCATACATGCATATGCTAGGAGAGCTTTAGGCCAAAGGGCTTACTCACACTTATCCATACAAACCATACAGCATCTGAACAGTGTATCTTTTCCTTCTAGAGTTTAGCAGAGACCAAGTACTTTGTAATTTTTTGTGGTAGGCTGCAGCATCCCTGAAGTCCCATTAAGACTTTTAATTTTCATCTTTTTTTTCCCCCATCTTATACCTATATGTGACTTACATTGCTATTTTCCTCAGTTATGGTTATAAAAAGACCCCTTAAATCTGTTCATATTCCTCAAAGGTTTTCCCTTTCCCTTTAAAAAACCAAAAAAGAACGCATCTAAGAGAAAAACAAAAAGGTTTTGAGGTACAGTTTTTTCAATATTATTACATTAACAGCAGCACGTCCTTCTGATCATTTTCTGTTCATTTTTCCTCTTTAACTTACAAAAATCATGTGCCTTTCACCTGTTCATTTTTGCTAAAGACCATATGGCACATGTTCCACAATGCAACATGAGAATATCATGTCAGATTAGCCTATTATGGTGCAAGGAGACAAAGAGAGTCCTTTGTATGTTGTATAGGAGCTAAGGAAGAGCTATGATTAAAGAAGATGAAATTGTGAGCAAGGTCAATCATATTCAGGGTGCCCTGAATTTTGTTGCTTTAATTATCTGTCTAAACATTTGAGGAGTGCAGCTCTCTATGGGCTTAATTTCTAGAACAAAGAATCTCTCTGTCTCTCTCCTCAGCAGAGTTGCACAAAAGAGCTTGCACCACAAAACCCTCTAGCTCCTGAAAAAGATCATCTCTAACTGCCTCTTCTAAACTCTATCAAAACTAGTAAACAAAAGAGGGTCAGGGCAGGGCCCTCAGCAATGTCCTGTGGTTTTCCACTCTTTTTAATTTCTAGTATGGTCCCTGCCAGCTCTGATCTGTTCCAGTCAGCCCTCTGCCAAAAATTCCTCAGGCACAACTTGCAGGTAACATCAGACCAGTTGAGTGAGCAGTCTAGATGTAGCCCCATTCCTGAGGTGAAGGAAAGAAGTCCCTGGTCTCCTCACTCACTGAAGAAACAATCCTAACATCCATGGGTGTCAGGGCAGTGGGAGGTAAAACTAAAGGGCATATTGTTCCTTTCTTCACAAAAGACATAGGAAGAAATTAAAGCCCAAATTTTCATCACGAGTCCGTGATACTTTGCCTGCTTTAGGACAGATTTTAAAAGGGACTATGTGCTGAATGTTCCCTCCCTGGTACCTTCTCTGAATCACCATTATGCACCAACAGCTGGTAATTGTTCTTCGTTGGAAGGGAATGTGTCTCATAACTGACACCCAATGCTTCTCATGGGAGTTGTAGATAAATCCCCTCCAGACTCTTTCCCCTTAAAGGATGAATACAGGGAAAACTTTTTCAGCATTTTCAGAAGCATTGATTTGTACAGATTTGTATAGATGTTTCACTGAGGGTGCATGAAATCAAAACTTTTGAATTTGAGATATTTTATATTTCAGCATTATAATCTTAGAATGGAAAACCAGTTCTCATGGGAAAGATTAGACACGATTTGATGGTAGAGAATGAGATTTTAAATCAAATTACATTTATTACATCTTTATAATGGGCATGAATAAATATTGTATTAATAATTCTGTGTGTCCTTACCTCTCCCACAACTTCCAGCCTGCTGGCATCATCAGAAGTACTGGTCAAGTTACCATGGTGAAGCAGGGAATCATCATCTTTGGAAGGGCTGTTCACACCTTCTAACTCATCAAAAAAAATGTTGACATCCTTAGCTACTAAAAAACAAAAATAAAAATATACATTCAAATCACCACTGAACCAAATGAAGACAGCAAAAGTAACCCATCAATAATTTCACTTTTTAGTTCTGGTGTATAGGTATATACCATGTTAATTTTAAAATCTGATGAGCATTGTTGGTATGCTTTCTTCATCAATGAGCCACATAAAGATTTAGGACACCATAACACCTCTCTGATGAAAAATAAACAATCTGTCCTCCCAATAAAACAGATACTAGCTATCTTCTCAGCTTCTTTTGGGGTAAATGGCTTAAATGACTACCTTCTGTTGTCTCTGAAAGTTTCTTATTATAAGGAGGCAGAATTTTAACCTACTACACAAAGTGTGAAATTTGAAGTTGTACAGATCTGTGGGGCAGCCAGAGACAGAAGTCCTTAAATAAATACTATTTCTTGAAAGGCATTGAGTGAACGAACCTGGGCAGATATTTCTCTTTTCACAGTTTGGTTTTGATGAATATAAATCTGACACTTTCAAATCCATCTACCACACAGCCCTCAGTCTTGCATGAAGTAATTGCTTACATCTACAGATTTCAGCTGTGGTGAAACAACCCTGATAAAAAGTATAGGTATTAAGCTCTGGAGTGACTGCCAGATGGGAGGAGCAGGGCAGGCAAGTTCACTCTGCACTTCATGTGCTACAGGTCTGGTGAAAAACATGATGAAGAGATGTGTGCCAGGAGAAAAAAATGCCTTAGCTGAGGATCACGCTTCAGCTGCGCATGGACTTCAGCTGTCCAATCTCATGCCTCATAGGCAAAATCCAAAATTATGAAAGCAGAGTTATAACTGTTAGAAGGGACCCCCAAAGGTCCCAGCTACTGAGCCTCTTCCACTGACTACAGTGGGAGCAAATATCTAATAGTCTTGACAGAAATTAGTCTAACACCCTATCCCTATTCACATTTCTTGCAAGCTTGACTGACTTTTGGAATCATTCTTCTTTTGTGCAATAAACTCCTGTTGCTTTTGCTTGTCCTCAACTCCCCTAATTCAGTGACAGACAATTGCAATTCCTGTTGGTGAGAATCTACATGAACAGCCAAAAACCTCTAATTGCTGGCGGCAACTTAGTTCCATTTCTACCTACTGGCTGCAGGTGTAAAAATCTCACTGTGGAGAGACTGGATGGCTGCCAGAAATTAACAGCCACTAACTGTTCCCAGCCATCATGAGCATTTTGTGACCTCCTTTTCACCTTTCCCTTCTTCAGGGGTCATAGCCCATTTTCAGATTCCTTTTAAAAAATCGCTGATGATACAACTCCCCAGTCTCTGCAGGTGGCCTACTTTTCATGCTCACAAGCAGGAGAGTCTTACCCATAATATTCATCCTTAAAACAGACATATGTTGCAATTTAAATATACTACTCTTTCCCTGTCAATCATGAGCATGGGGAAAAGTTTCCTCCCTTTTTGTACATGTCTTTTACGGCATCTAAAGTCTACTATTACATCTGTAGGTAATAAGAAGAGAAAACCCTATCAAAATATTCAAGAATCCTTCATTTTCATTTTCATGCATAAAATAGGGACAAGGTTAATCAAAGACATTGTATTTTTACCTCCAAGAGTTTTGTTTGGAAAATGACTAAGTTTCAGAAACAACTTTATGTCCAAAATTAATCCACTCTAACTACTAGGCTAATGTACTAACTTAAGCAGCATAGTTTGTAAGAGAGATTCTGAGTTCCTAGTTTTGTTTAGTTATATGTGATGAGAGCCTGCAGCTCCTCAGTGTCACTGTGGCTGCCTCCAACTTGTCCTAGGGGAAACCACAGAGGCTTTAGGAAACTTAAAAGGCAACAAACAGATTCCAATTTGTAGCACATGAAGCAGTAATATTACAGATTCTTTTCCCACCTTCATGCATTTCAATCCACAAAAATCATACTAGAGATGCTTGTAAAAGAGGGGAACTGCCACAACAAAGCACAGCACAGCCTAACCACATGTCCTTCACCATCCCTACTCTTTCAAAAGTCAAGACTAGAAACATTCCACCCCATCAGATAATAATCTGGATGTTGATCATGACCAGATTTTGCACACATGTTCATAGAGAAGAATTAATCTCAATAGTCAACAGAAAGAACAACTGAAACAGAAAACGTTTTGAATGATTGGTTTCACTGAATTGAAACCCATCAGTGCCTCCATGACAGTGACACATGAATCTGTATATGGTTAAAACCTCAGTATAATCTGAAAACAACTATGGAAAAGACCCCAAAAATAATTAAATAGTGAAGCTTTCTGAAGAATATTCAAGATATATATATATATACCTGTTGCAGACAGTGTCAATGAAAGCTGTAAAAATGAAAGTTTTGCCTGTTCGCTATACTCAAGGAAATTTAAACTATCTTTGTTCTGACATTAAGACTGCTTTGGTATAAAAGATGAGGCCTCTGAGGTACTAGAATTGCTGCTTCTTGAAGTGCTGATAATGCTTTGGGTTGCAAGATACATAGTTTTTAAGCGGATGTTTTGAGATACAGAACTTGGTGTGTGAGACAGTGAATGTGTCTGGAGCCTTGAAACTCAGAATTACTGGATTATCCTGAGGACTTGTGAGGAGCCAAAAAAAATATCTTATTTTAAGATAATTTTAAAATATAGTCCATCTCAGCAGTGAAGAAGTTGTGGAAGCAACTCTCAGCTGGTTAGTGAAATTAGCTACCAGGACTTGTCCAGATTGCCTGCAGTGGAAGATTGTTTATATCAGGGATACACAGGTAATTGGAGTCTTGGTTGGTCAAGACAGAAAATACGGGCCCCCAACATCTGCTGAGATAATTTTCCTCCCCAAGTCTTATTATATACTTAAAAATAAATTAATAAAGTACTGTTCTACAAAACCAAATAGATAATTTATGTAGCAATTCCTGTTTGCTTTACATTAGTAATGGTGATGGTACTTCAAAGATAACTCTCCTGCTGCTTGTAGGTAGCTCGGCCTTTCCACTCCAATGGACTGGCCAAATGTTGCTAAAAGGATAATCAGGGCTCCATCTTTCTTGTCCCCTTCAGACCCTGACATGCATATACCTACAAATGTCCTTAACAGAATGATATATAATGGCTTTATTATACATATAAATGTTACTTGGGAGACAGACTGGTGCTACTGTACAGTCATGTATTTTTGAGCAGTGAAATTTAACAGGAATATAGAGCAGCACATGCATGGCTAGAGGAGATATTAAGAATTCTCCCTCTGGTTTTAGATCAGCTTAAGTATGCAAACTCTTTTCTCCCCCTCATGTTCTATTTTGCGGGAAAAAAAATCAAAATTACTTGATAATTCAGAATCCTTTGAAGAATAAAAGTAAAAATGTATGTATACAAATATTTTTATCCCAAATATAGTAGAACTACATATTCTGAAAACTGGATGCTGATAAATTCTGAGCAGGAATCCACACACAATCTCAATGGGTCCACAAGTCACTTCAGATCAAGATGCTGATATAAGGTAGGACTCAAAAACAAGATAACTCCTTTGACTTTCTGAAGGTGGATGCTGCAACTGAAGTACCTAAAAATAAGAAGTTTCATTAAAAAATGGGACCTGACTATGTTACTGTGTGAGAAGATGGAAACATGCTCAGAGATCATATTTCTGTTCATTGTCATTTTATTAGCAAAAGTCCCACCAAGCCATCAAGTATACTCTCACTTTGGATAATGCTAGCCGAAGATCAATATTCCAAAGCTTATCTTAGCAAGAAAAAATAATTTGGTTTCTAAAAGCATTGTTAGCCTGTTTCAAATTGTTTTTCAATGCTAACAATTGGGAATAGAAGTAACATTGATTGTTCAGAGCAACTACCCTAGAAAGAATATTTAGATATGTTTATCCCAATTAGATGATTTTGCAACAGACTGCAGATGACAACACCCCTGCCCTGGACAGACAACAAGCCTCTGCAAAGTGGGTTGTACAGAAATCCTTTCGTCTTTGATGAAGGAGATGTAGCTAAAGGGCATAGAGGTTAACATCCCAAAAGCACCTGTGTCTGGTCTGGATGAAGGAAAAACACTCTCTCCAAGGCTGTAAAAGCTGCATACTTCTCAAATGGCTTATGAATAATCCATAAATCAAAATGTTAATTCTTGAAACACTCCCATGTTAAATTGCTTATCCATGTTTAGCCATCTTGTCTATTCACCTCTGAAAGACTCTACAGTGCCTTTTCAGCCTCTCCAGTCTGCATCCTGACTGCCCCCAGGCCTATATCTGGGCTGTGCTGGTGTGAAGGGAGAAGACAAAACCTCATATTAAGATTTCCTGATGGGAAAATCTTTTTAAATCAGAAAACACAGAATTCATCCAAAACCTGTAGCTTAAGTAATAAGGTGATTCAATTTCAAATTATTAATTACCCTCATCATCATACTAACCTGAACATTTTCCTTCCACCCCCAAACTAGTACCACCACTAAACAGCCTGATTCTACCACCATGTGGTTCCTTATTCATGTGGCAAAAATCAGGCAGAGTCTGGGCTTTTACACATTCTTATCATCCTTTATCAATCTAAAATGTAACCTGCTGTTTCTCACTCTAGAAAATTGCTATACCAAACATCCAGTTTAAAATCAAACTGGAAAATAAGGAAGCCAAGAAGCCATGCCTTGCATTTTGATTCTCAGCCTGCATAAGAATTTCAAACTATTATGAAAAATTCTTGCTGAAATTCCAGATTCTATTGGATTCCAGAATTGCATCGGTTTTGGGTAGGGGGATGTCTTCCATTGTTATTAACAAGAGTAGCACTACTTCTAGCACAAGTGTTGAGATCATTCTACATTTGGACTTAAGAAGGGTGAACCAATTAATTGTTAGTCCACAGCCCATTATATATAAAAAGAGATCATTTCGTGCAGCATCTAAGACACGCGGACCTTCACTTGTTGTGACAACCTCATGACTTCTCCCAAAAAATACCAGCTGCAAAATGTGAATGCAGCCCAACACTTCGGAACAACTGGAACTTAAATCCAGTCTTCAAACCCCAACTGCAGCATTTTAATGACATTATTAGTTCACACAGCCACTCAGGAGTGCAAAGAATGATTAAACTATCAGGAATCTTACTATTTCTGATTTTGTCTGCATAGAAAATACATGCTGCTGGAATCCTTTGGCACACAGCAATTCAAACCTTCTTATGACTTCTCTGATAGTAAAAGATTTCTTACTAGCCTTCAATAATCCATTGAACTTCCTGAGAGATTTTAATAATAGATACTTATCATCCAGTTCATCACTTTGTGTGTGCCTTCAGTTATAATTTCAATACACTCAATTGAATCTTCTACCATAAACACAATTTTGCATCCAAGGAAGAACTTACTTTCTTGTATTGCATTAAGAATTTCTGAAAAGTCCACATCTGTCTTCTGTATGTCTGGTTTTATCCATATTTGCGTTTCCAGCTGGTTAACCTGCAAATCCTCTCTTCCTTCTGAAGAAATTGAAGAGATTGATGGGGTTTGTGACAGTGCAGTAGAAAATCCAGCCAAGGGGCTTCAGGTGAGGAAACATACACATTCAATGAAGGTATTTCCATATTTTCTCCTTAGCAGAACCAAATTCTCTTCAAACCAAGGAGCTTCAGATAGAACATGGACTGATTTAAAGCTAAATAGAATGAAACAACAACATTCTCTGCTATCAGCAATGATGCAGAGTCGCCACTGGCACGTCCCTCGTCCAGGTGACCATATGCTGCCATGCCATGAGCATCACCTCACCTTACCATCTACAAAACTAACTCCCAAATGTGAAAACAAACAAGAGATGCTGTTACAAATGACACAGGAACAAACAGACTAAAATAAAACACACACACAAAGTAAGCTACAAGACAGAAAACAACCATTAGGACAAAAAGGGCATGGACAGCGTGTTTTGGACACAGGGCACCATAAGTTCTCATATGCCAGCTTGATGGCATGACATAGTCTGGGAAGAAGTCCAGCACTGGAGTCCATTTCAAATGGATTCACATTGACATGTAATGGTTGCTGTTTAAAAGCATTGCAGAAGAACAGCTTATTCTGGCAGGTCACAGTTTCAAACCTATTTACACACAAAAATAGACCTAAGATTTGCCCGTTTCAATGCTCTTTCAATATGAGCAAAGAAAGCAGAAAGTTTTGAAAACAGACACTTTCCATGCAGAGAAAGGTGGCTGCGTATCGAGAGTAGACAGAAAATGGGCAAACAGGCTCAAGATGCTGGCTACAGGGTATTTGGATACAGACAGAGGGAAAGAGGGAACTACCGGGAATACCTCTGGTTTTTAAAGATTAGCAGGAAAACCCTTCACAAATGCATCTGTTACACATGATACTCTTGAGTACCTAAAGCACAGAGTTAGCAGACCTTAAGTGGTCAGGGAGATATCTGGGAAAAAAGTTCATGACAAAAAGGCCAAGGAGGAAGAACAAACCTTCAGGTCATTTAGATTACTGTGCTTCACTAGAAGCTATCACTCATGCTTTAGAAAGAAGCATTTTCCTTTCATCTACAGTCTCCCTATAGCAAGCTGCTCTTATTGTGAATTCTGGGCTAGCCCATTGTATTTTCCACTTCCCCTTGCAAAATTACTATCTCACTACTGCCTTGATGGGAGCTACAAATAATATTCCTAGGCACAAACTTACTCAAAAGTATTTTAAAGGCCCTTCTTCACCTTTTGGAAATACAGATCTCAAAATGGGTACACTTTGACAAGCTTCATCCTTTATTATTTTCCAGTGTTAAAATATTATAAATTCAAATTGTCTTGTGCTTGCTTCAGTGTATTCTTTTGTTCCACAGCAAAGATTCACTGTTAACATCAGAGACAACTCCCCTTGTAGATTCCTGCAAAGCAATCTGTCATAGCAGCAGCAGGAGTCAGCATTTAATGATGTAGAACAAAGAGAATTTCTTAAGTGAGACAACTGATTATTCATACAATAGCAACCTAAGGAAATCTGCAGATGATGAGAGAGATGAGAGGCTAAGATTTGCCCCAAAAGAGATTTCTAAGGCCCAAGAAAAAATACTCCAGCTGCTGAAAAAGACATACAAACAATATGATGGAAATAGAAAAGTAATCAATGGACAGTAATTCAGTTAAGCGGCTTTGCAAATAATATAATTCAGTTTCTTCTTAAATACTCAGCTACCACTTTACCATTTCCTACTTGCATCCTCACATCCAACAGCCTTTGTTCTGCGTTTCAACCCTAGTTAGAGCAAATTAATAACAATATGGACAAATATAAAATAGCCTTTCTTCCCCCAAACCCTCCATCCTTGTTACATTTATGTCACTGTTCCTCAGAAGAGATGAAGGTAGCCGGATCCCTGCAGCATCTCTGGCAGATCTGAACTAATTGGGCCAGGGAGAAAGGAAGTGGCAGTCAGCTACGGAGGTCCCAAAGCGCTGATATCTGATGGACTATCTAGCCATAGACCTGTTAATAAAATTAAACTCCTAGAGAATGTACATAGCCAACTTCAGAGCCCCTCTTTAAATAACAAAAACCAAAATGCCTAGGAAGTGGTCAGAAAATGACCAGCCTAAACCTGACTGTATTTCAGACAATGAAATCAAGACAATTTTGCTGCATTCGAACTTCCTCTCCTGTATTTGATCCTTTTGCAGTATAGGGAGCTTTCATCAATCCACAGAAATGACAGTATTCTATTCTTGTCTGATTCACAGTAGCCTTAATATCTGGCCTCACTGCACAAGTACCAGATTAACAGCATCCAGTCTGATTTCAGTCAAAATTGTAGGGGTAATCTTCTACCAATCATTTGTGATAAAGCACATAGCTAATTACAAGCTTGCCTTCACCAACACAAGAGAAAAAATGTATCTACCAACAACATAGCTTTTAAATTAGGGCTTGCAGGAATGGTTTCTTCTCCAGTGACCTTAATGATATCAATAAAGACTTGAATTAGGGCACTTGGGCTTCTATCCTCCTCCCTCTCTGTCGGCATCTACTTTTCAGGAGGGACTACTGCATTTTTTTTAGCTGAGAGAAACATCACCTATGTGATGGCTTGTGGACTGGCCAAATTAATGATTTCTGGCTTGCTGTCAGACAGAGGTTTTAAACTAGTAGCACTTTGGAAAAAGCCACAGTGACCTCACCCATGTTACAGAGATTTATTTTCTTTACCTTACCACAGATCTCCAATACTACATGCAAAGACAGTATCTGATGTCACTGTTGCTATTGATGGATCACTAATCTGCCTTTAGCATTTCCTTCTTACTTTAGCAGCTGCTGATTCATGCTTTATCAATGACATGTCCCACTGAGTAAAATCTAAGCAATACTGTCTGAGAGGATGGTAAAGACTCTCTTTCCACAGAAAAGAAATAAACACATATAAAAGTGAAGTACATGTTAGATTTAGAAAACTCTATTTTATTTCTTAAAGATCAGTCAGAGATTTTTCTCAGCTTACTGAGACTTTCTATTTCAATTTAAATAATATTTTAAGTTACCTCATGGCACTCCCTCTGATTTACTCATTGATGCATGAGGCTGTGAATAAAATAACATACTTTTTCCTTTTTTTGTCTTGAAGGGTCCCAATTAATTAGGTTAGAAAAACAAATGAGATTTTTAAAAGACCTTTAATTTTTAGAGGTTAAATGAGATGGCTTGTTCTAAGTCAGAATTTTAATATGCTTCTAAATGTAAAAATGATGAAATGTATCAGAGAAGCTGTTTGCGTACCAACGTAGTTAATATGGTACTGATGTCAAACAAGGTCATTCCAACCTGTAGTGAAAGAGATTTTGACATGTGGGTGGATGCTCCTGTCACAGGTCCATCTACCTCTAAGAGGGTGATACTTAGCAAGAACAAATATAATTCTAGCATGAGCAGGTTGTTTTGCCACACTAAATACTGCATGCAAGTTCTACAGAGAAGTTGCTCCCTCTTAGCAGACCCGCTTCTTTAAAGCAAGCAGAAAGCTGCTGTGCATGGTGCCCCTTTCACTCTAGGCAAACCCATGTCAGCAAGGGATAAAGAATCATCCCTTCAGGCACGTTTTCTATTGGCTTCTTCCTGTGAGTTCTTGGCAGGTCATCTGTGTCAAAAGCAGAGTTTCGAAGGGAAATTGCATTAAGCATTTCCTGTACATGTTAGTCAGGGGTCTGCATGTGTGTACAGCACATCTTTACTGCTCTCAGTTCTGGCACTTCTCATTTCTGTGGCAGGAGTGGAAACAAGATGCACAACGTAGCTGGCCTTCCCAGGATCTGCCCCATGACTGCACTGGACAACACAACTGCAACTGATGAAAACCATTTTGGTTCAATTATTGCTTCAGGAAAAAACACAAGCTGTTCTATGAGTCATAGAATGTATGCAAATATATATTAATATGCACATGTCTTTCTAGCAAGATAAAGTTGGCCTGAAAGCAGTAGCTCAGAGATGGATAATTATTTCATTAAGTGGAAGACTGGTGTGTATCATAACAAGTCTTTCAGAGAGAGCTGCTTTTGCTACATTGGTCAGAGAGTGCTTTCTGTCAGAAATCCTAGATCATGCTCTTTCTTGTCCCTCACCAATCAGTATTGCTATATTCTTTCTGCCTAGGCATTTTTCTCTCCTGCAGTGTAAGTTAAATACTGTACACATCAATTGTACTTCAGTGATTATATTAGATAGATTTTAATACATCAAAACTATTTAATTTTTTGTTTCTGCCCTTAAATCTCACATGCACAATAGTGCAGAGTTTCACAAAGCAAAATTATCATTGCTAAGTATGTTCTCAGCGCAGGATGCAGAAACACATCTTGTGTCTGCCTTGAGCTTCCTCTTCTCTGCACAGAAGAAAGTCTTTGTTTGCAAACTGCAACTTTGGTTCACCAGCGCAACACTTCACTCCTTTCTGGAAAAAGACTTACCTAGAAACTTTCCTCCCATCCTTGCTCCTTGCCAGCAGCACTAAGCTTCCGCTACCTTACAGCTTCAACATAATTTCAAATTTCTACAAAGGAGGAGGGGGGTGTGTGGTGAGTTCCCTTCTCCTTTCATTTTGATGCTTGTTTCCAGTTCTGGGTTCCTTTTGAAGATGGCAGTGGGGGTAAGGACAGGAAAACTCAGGTGTTTAATTCTCTGTTTCTGAGATCTTGCTGACATATTTTTACATTTAATACAGTGTAACATCAGAGCTAGACCAGCTGTCTGCCACATCTACAGATGCACATGTAGTGACAAACTGAATATCTTAAAGCTCTCAGTTTTTCACAATACAAGGTACTTACTTTTACCAATGTATGTCACAGGATTTGCCCTGTCTAGCTACAAACATCCACAGTTTTGGAAAAATTTTAAGTAATTGTTAATGATAAACACTGAGAGGCCCTTGGAGACCTCTGATTTAATACTCCATAATAATAGCATTACTACACAATGTGTTTCCAAGACTGAAAATATTGGATACACTGTGGAATTACCTGCAGAACTTTGAAAAACTTCTGACCTGGTAGATTGCCATAGATGTCTATAAATACATAAGAACTTTCATATGACTTTTGATATATCAATTACCTTACAACAAAAGTGTATAGTCTACCACTATTTAGTATAGCTAAACACATCTTCTTCTAGTATGCAGAAAACACCATTTATCTTAATTGTTTTCACTTTGTTTATGAATAAAGTAGTATGTCTGCCTGTTAGCATCCAAGTGGAGTGTAAAAGCACAGAAATGTCTTTTTAGTTTTGAAAATTATTGGAATAAAAATATAGGGCTTCTTCATTTTCAATAAGAAAGTCCAAGGAATATTAGGAAAAAAAAAAATTTTTCAAACCCCAAACCTCATTTTTCTGGTTAAAATGAGGCACCCATGCCATAGCACGTGCATGGTCATGTGCATGGTCATGTCAAAGGCACAGCAATAAAAATACTGGTATTATTTTTGAAAGGAAATTTAAAAATAGATTCCCTTTGCATTTTAATGCATGACATATGCAAGACACAACATATGTTTAATTATGTTAGAACAAACTCTTTTCTTATCTTCCAGAAGCAGCAGTAGTGAAGGGGAGATTTCTGAACACATAATATTTCTGATTTATCACTGACTGTGATATTTTGATGGCATATGGTGTCCACTCTCCCCTTCTTTAACCCCTGGCTGGCATCAAACACATAGTTTGTGCCATTTAACTATAGAGATGCGGGGAGTTCTATGTTCAGCGTTTGTTCTTTCTCTTTCATGCTGTGAATGCCTTTTCCAGAGACAACCATAGGAAAAATGGACAGATAGCCCTTGGTGCAAAGCAATACCATGAAAATTTCCCCTACTGTCACAGCAGCCTGAACACCAGACTATAGGGACAGGGTCCTGATTGCCCTCAATTCTTGTATTTCCAATTCCATTACTGCCCAGAATGAGCTGTGGGCATGAGTGCAGTCAAACCCACCAACACTGTGCTCGTACCATCAAGGGGGAGGCGCCTCTTAGGCAGCGAGTCTGAGCAGGACAGCAGCTGCAGAGAGCTGATAATCCACGTCTCCCACATGGGCAAACTACTGGACTGCTCTGAAAAAGCCCACAACCTCTTGCTTCATTTCCCTATGCTCTGAGGATGCCTCAATGTTCTGATCATTGAAAGAACCCAAATGTTCACACAGAAGCCCCAAGCACAGAACGTCACACATCCCTATGCCTAACATTTCCAACCACTTGGCTCTATTTGGCCCTGGTTCAGATTCCTCAGCAATCAGTAGAGTTGCACAACAAGCCTTTGGAATTACCTCCTAAAAGGACTTCAGTGGTCATACAGAGACAGGGCACCAAAGTGTCCTTCCTATGGAGCAAAGCTACCCTCTTCAAGTGTCACAATGCCTGAAAAGGATATTCACAAGCTATAGTCTGAAAATGGCACAAAGCCACAGAGTATAAGTAAGCAAAGACATTTCTCCACAGTTGTATGTTGCAAATAAGGATCTTGAAGGAAGTTTAAGATCTAAACACATTGAACAATTCAGTCCATATCCTACTACCCTCATTTCTATAAAAATTATAGTAAGAATGATTGTTAGCTTCTCCTCTTTCCTCTTACACTGTGAGCACACATATAGAAACACAGCTATCAAAGATCACTATCTTGTGATCACATGTGTTCAAACATTTGTCCATGTTTGAAAAATCTAACTGCTTGTGAATGATAAATCCCTTTACCAATATCAGGAGTCATGGGCAGGCAATTCATAAAGGGGATGAGAGAAAAAACTTTGCTGAACAAACAGTTTATTGCAAAACCCTCACCCAGTTCTCAAGTCAGTAGTTTATTGATGAGACAAACAGAAAATCTGGCTGCACAGGGAACCTAACAGAAAACTTCAGTGCACCAAAGATTTACTTTACTATAATGTGGGACATCAAGACAGCTTTTAAAAGGTACCAGGTGTCTCTTTCAGGTGCGTTTTAATGTAACAACCAGTTATACTCACATTTTACCACAGCACTGCCTTCACAGTCTAAACATAACCTGGTAATTAATTCTGGCAGAAAGTACCAGCAGCTAAGCCATTTGGGGAATTTCAGCTGTCCTAAGACTGCTGAGGAATGAATATAGCATAGGATTGTGAAAATGGTTATCCTGAAGATAGGATAGCAGAATAGAGGTCTGTCCAGGGCAGGATCCTATTTCTGACACCAGAAGTTTAGCCAAAGGGAGTGAGAACGGTGCAAGCACATCCAGTCCTTCCCCAGTCTGTCCCTTCCAGCTTGGGAAGATTTAGAGATTTCTGGAGTGGAAGGCTTAATCTGGATGATAAACTCCCAGCTACCAACATCCCTTTCCCCACAAATCTGTTCCTTCTATATTCTCTGTCACTTGAGCTAACAGGTCATCACCAAATTCCTCCCCCACCTTTTTACTTACCTTGTTTCCAGTTTTCATGAGCTAGAGGGCCTGCTCCTCAGTTACAGCATCATAAGCCCTTTCCCAGGCTAGGGCCATGATGCCCAGAAATCCACTGTCATCCCAAACTCTTTCTTACTTTTGTCTCAGACAAGAGCTACCATGCAGAGCCCATGAAATATGCTTTCCTGTACAGAAACTAAACAGAGATCAATGAATCCCCCCCTAGTCTATTACAGAGAGAGGATATGGTTCTAACCTACCAGCCTGGGTGTGTGGAGACCTAATTAGGGAGAGGTTATGATAAATATAATCATTAAGTTACAAACTGGAGTGGAAGAATGGGACCAATATTTTTATATGTTGTTGTAAAAATATTCTTTCTCAAAATTTTAAATTGTCTTTGAGAGAACCTTACAAACAGCAGGAATCCTGCCCTTTTTACTGGTGCAGTTGACCTTTCTTCTATAGCCTTGCAACCTACTATAATTACCAAAACCTGCAAAGGAAAAATAGAGCACTTTACATTAAAATGCATGGAGTAGTATTGGGCTGTTCACACAAGATACCCACCCAAAAAAGATTATTTTCAGCAACTTGGACTAAGCAGAGTCTCCCTCTCAAGCAGTGGGAGAGTATGGGAATAACAAGGATCATACTTTTTAGGCATTCTGGCAACACAAAAGGTGCAGTTGAAAACGTTCAGTTTTGATGACCTTTAAAAATCTTTCATCAGTGTAATAGGTCCTGAATTCCTCTTCTGTGTTTGGTGCATTCCTAAAGCAAGGTCTAAATAAAGTACCAAACTGTAGTGCCATCTCCCTTTTTCTATTTTAACCACCCTGAAAGCTACCAGTAATGAAGAAGACCTCAAAAAGTCATATGCTTTGTGCTCTATTGGACCTCTAAAGCATAAAATAGTACAGAACTGTACTCCCAAAGACAGAAGCAGCAAATATTGTGCCTCTGTGAAGATCCCAACACGCAGAGGACACATTTGCTTTCCTGAGACATCCACCCATGCATGGCACAGGAAGAGTCAGTGGTCTGTATGACCCAAAGGAGGTTCTCAGAAACAAAGGACAGATTAGAAATGACGTCACCTTTTTGCTTTGCTGCTGCCCTTATACCTGGTCTAAGTTGTGATGAGTTTTATGCAACTCTTTAGGGCTTTTGAGATTTTTTGGCACCAGAGTAGATTGGCTGGAATTTCTAGTGGGTCCATTAGAACCTTAGAAGCACTTACCTGCAGCATATCTACTCATCCAAGGAATAAGCCCCCCCTTACTGATTTGTTTTGTTTTGGTTCAGGTTGGAGTTTTTGTTGCTTGGTTGATTTTGGGTTGCTTTTGGTTTTGTTTGTTTGTTTGGATTTTTTGTGTTTTGTTTTTTAGGGTTTTTTTAATTATAGAGGAAAGTCGGGCTTAATTTTGAGATATCAGAATGAACCAGCAAACTTGGTTTTAGGAAAGAGGTCTTGCTATCTTTTGGAATGATACAAACCTTTTGTAGAAATTAGTAACACTACGCAGCCCTATTTCAGTCAAATACCTTTTCTGACTTTAAAAGCATCTCTTCCAAAGTAGAAGCTAGTTTGTTCCATCTTTTGACAGTCTTCCTGCAAGAATCTTTCTTTGAATATATGTAACATATTTAATATTAGAAATAGAGTCTTACATAACACTAAACCCCTTTAAGCAAGAGCTATAGAGCTAAGAACAAGCCCCATTTTTCACTCAAGCATTACAGGAACATAATAACTGATTATTCAAAGTCTTTCTCACTGTTCCTTGAATCACAAATTATTTTTTAGATTAAATGGGTCATTACTTTCATTACTTTCTCAGAAACTTTGCAAAATTTTCTATAATGTCTATTTTCTTCAGAATAGAATGGTCAAGTTGTTTTAAGACAGCTATGTTAAGACAGCTATGTTAATGGTCTCAGGACATTATAACCTTGCTCTAGGATCAGTGAGTTTAGTTCTAAGCCATTTCCTGTTTTTTCCCCTTGAAAGGAAACTCTGTGATGGTAGAACAATCAGGAACATCCACAAAGAGCCGCACTTTGCAGCCTTGGTGGGGTAGCTACATATTGTAACCTAACAACAGCTAGGAGTGCTGAAATCTGAGGGTGAACTGTACTGATTTTAAAGTAACCATCTATAATTGATTGCAGGGCTGAATAAAAGATTGTTTCATAACAGCGAACAGGAGAGTGATCAAAGCAGGAAAGAAAAAAAATGTTTTTGAAAAGAGTTAAGTTTAAAAACACATAGCCCCCAGAGAAGCAAAGTCACCTCAAAGTCACCACCTAAAATTATTAATATTATTTTTGAGGCCTCTTATTGAGGGCATGCACAGGTCCCTCCCAGATAGATTCAGTACTTGTGTGTGCCACATGCAGCACAAACTGATACAGAGGGATGCAATTTCTGCCTGCATCAAAAACATTTAAATTAAACAAGACAGACAGCATTGAAAACCAGTGCTTTTTGTGCTAGCATTTTTTTTGTTGTTGTTGTTAGCATGCTGTTGCAAAAGTGTTCTCCTAAGTGCTAGAATGAGCATTCCAGGAGACTTGACACCTTAGGACCAGGAATTTTCAAAGAAGTTGCTTTTGTCATAGAAAAGTAAAGGGCTGAATGAAACAGGCTGAATGACTAAACAATTCAAGGTCTGCATCATCCGCTAGCTAGTTCAGCTCTTAATTTCAAAGTACTGCATAATCACCATGTGGTGTCCTGCCACTCAGTCCAGAGACAAAAGGTCCTCATGGTAACTGAGGCAAACTGTTCTTCTCAACAGGAGCTTTGCAGAGGCTGCAGAGCACCAAGAGGCAGGAGAAGGAGCAGCCTGTGTTCAGCAGGGAGGTGCTTAAAGACCACGCTTGAGGTACCAGCATGGCAGAAATTTTGCTTCATGCCTCAGACTTACATTGCTCTGGACACAGGCTGTAGATAAAGGGAGAAGTTAAATATGCAGGCTGGTTTCTTTGACATTAATGTCCCTTCTGCATAAGAATGATTCTTGTAAACATGTGGGGGTTTTAATATGAAAATTAGCTTAATGAGGGGAATACTAAACTTTCTGAAATCTGCTTGCATTTTCTATGCTTCGTTCCACATGAGAGAAAGTTCTATGTGTTCTATGCCCAGCAGAAGGCATATTGAAAAAGATTGTTCCCTTAATAATGTTAGACAAGTAAGATAACAGCATTACTGTCGGTGTGAATTCAAATTTCCAGATGAATTTACATCAGCCATCTCCATGCCATGCGTGCATTTGCTGCCAGAAAATACTTGCATGACAGAGCTTCCTGGCAGAACTATTTGTAGGGTTTTAGTATTTTAATCTAGGAGAGATGCATGCCACATGTCCTGCCAGTCAGCAAAGAAAAGAAAACGTGATTTAACCAGCAAGTCACATCTAACTAACACAGATCTTCTAAAGACCATTTACAATCAAATGTGAATGCTGACAAGCATATGCATATTTTGTGATGAGAAAAGAATATATTTTGCACTGTAAATTATCACTGTTGAAGGCTTCAGCCCTAGATTTTTTGATAATTCAAAGTTAATTAATTTGTGACTAAACTTATTAAACACATTTTCTTTTTTCCTTTGTTGCTAGTTTCAAGAACCATGCCTTTTTACTTGCCTCCCAAGTCAGTTTTTCAGTTGGCCAAGCCCCCTAGTTCTTCTTGTTTACAAGCTCAGTAAGTACAGTCATCAATAAAAACGCTACAGACTGATAAGCCGTAAAAAAAGAGGACCCAAATGTAAAGAAAAACCTATCCAAGGCAAACAAACATACCTTCTTTTAAACTTGTAATTTATCAAATAGTTCTTATCACAAAAAGCAAGAGAGTGCAAGAAAAGTTTCTCAGTGAATTCCAATGACCCCAGTAGACTTTCACCATAATGCCAGAAACCAGTCCTTCCAGCACATAAAGTTCTTTCAAGTATCATGGATATTCCCATATAATTTCAGGTAGCAAGGAATGTCCTTTCCAAAATGTACAGTTCTTTGGCTTTGAAAGGGATCTTTTCGAACAGTAAATTCTTGAAAGCAGAATTTTCTAGAATATTTTTATGTGTTTCCTGGAGTGAAGAATCTTTACATGTTAACTAAATTTCGGAAATAAATTATTTCAAAGACAACCCTTCCTTCTGCTTGTGTAGATTGCCTGCAGTACTGATTTGAATAACTGATATAAATGACAATCTACATTCCTGTATATACACTAATATATCTAAACCTCAAAATGCATTAAGGTTTTACCAGAAGCACAGAGAGAGAAAATCTTGCCAGGGAACCTCTGAATTCCTGTTATTAAGAAATGGGTAACAAGTGTCGGGAAATGTTGCAAGTAGAGAATAACTAAGAAGATTCCAGAGTTTCCCACAATGAAAGAATTTGCTTTACTGCTGCTTAGACATATTAAATAAGACATTTTTTCCACAGCTAGCAAATTTAGGGAGTCCTAGAAAAATGAGGTTTGACAAGTTCTGCAGAATCTGAAAATAAAGGAATTTGTCACTAAGGGAATGAAGCAATGTAACATTGTCCTGATTGGGAATAGATTAACAATGGAAAGAGCAGACAGAAGCCCAGAAACCAAAGTACTGCTTGTTGCACAGCAAAGGTGCAATGCCATCAGAAGGAAGGCAAGGGTTTTTTTGTCCCCAGACTTGCCTAACCCTGACATTGAGGGTTGACAGCTTAACCCCCTCTAGGCTTGCTTCATACTTGGTTCTGTTGCTCTTACAGAGAGCCTAAATGATGGTATCAGTGCTTTCAAAATGAGCCTTCTGTGTGCAACACAGACATGATTATTCTGCACTGTCTTCTGGAGCATTGTGCCAATTCACTGCAGCCAACAGTCTGCACCAATGGCTTTGGACTCTCGACTTCAGTAGCCTTGTACCCCACAAGCCACAACACACCACAACTGCTCATACAGATGGAAGATGACAACTGGAGGTTTCTCAAAACTAAAAACAGGCTGTCCCTGACTTTGGAAAGAAATGCCTATTTGCCTTAATGCCATTACATCTAAATTGATTGCTTATACTCTGCTTTCCCACTTTCTATGGAAAGTTCCCTCATATGGGTGCACCCGCAAAGGTGTCAGGAGTCTTTCTTTTCCTGTTAATAGCCTTTTTCTTCCACTTTTTTCTCCATTTTCCTCTGTGTTTTGTTTCAGTTACTTGATATCTTTATATCTGCTTAAAATCCAAGCTCGAAAGTTGTAGTTCTGCTCATGACTGAGCAGTACATCTTTGCAAGCTTGCACAAAAAAAGTCTTAAAGTTTTATTTATTTTTAAATAAGGTACAATACCGACAACCCACTGCTCCCTAGCCACTCTAACACCCAGATTAATAATAGAAGTCATGAGCCTCAGGCTCCTTACTAGTTACAAATAAACTGGCAGGGAAGTATGAATGTTGGAACAATGAACAGTATCTATTGTTTCTTGTCCTTAGCATACAGCTACCTATGAACTTCATTCAAAGGAAACTGCTGTCAAATAAATAGAATTCATAATAGATAATAAAAGTTGTCATTCTTGAAAGAAGAAACAGTGCAACGGGAAAAAAAAAGGTGCTGTGAAGAAAACAGAAGTAGTGTGCTATCAAAGAAGAAAAATACTCTCAGCCTGCACTTTATCAAGGACCTTTTCTTTCCATGGTCCTAGTCACTTTTACTGATAAGAATTAAAATGCCATTTTAAGTCCTAAAAATACTTTCTATTATGCTAGAATGCCTTCAGGTTTGGAATATTTGCTAACTGCACAAAGAAAATTTCAGAGTGAGTATAGCATACAGTACTCCAACAATGAGAGCTACTTGATTGTGATAACAGCAGTCCAATAGAAGGAAAAACCCAAATTTTATGAACTATTTAAAATTAGATGGAAGAAAACCCTACAAACATACTGTATGCAGTAGCAGGATGATAGCTTAGGAAAGAGTGCTGTAAGATCTCATATCTGAGTAATTAATATACAGAACATCATCTTTCTAAAATATCAAGTTGCTTATGATATCTGAGATAAGGTACTGCCACTGGACAACTGATGTCTTAATCTAGTTATGAAGCTACAGCTGTTAATTTGTGACTGAGTTTGAGTGAAGAACATATGAGTTTTTGTTTAAATTAGAATTTCCTCTTAGGAGTGCTATTCATAGCTGTTGCTGCTGACCATAATCTTTCTTAGACCTACTTGCATACAGCTCAAATGGTTGCAGTTTAACCTGGACACAAACACAAATATAGTGGTCTCAAATAGAATTGAAAAGGCAGACACAAATCGTAGAAATGATTCTTCATTTCAGATGAAAAAATGGGATGGTGAGTTAGTCCAGAAAAGACTCCTGCCATACAAAAAATGTTCTCCATAGGTCACAGATGCTCCTACTGTCTTAAGAGGAGAACATGACAGCTAAAACTAATCTCATATACTGAAAGATAATCATTATCCAAATGGTCACCAATGAGCTCCATTTTAGGAAACCTCTGAGGTCTACCTAAAAAGGGATCTTTTTCTCGATCAGAGTCCTGAATTTGCTGCTTGCACATCGTTTAATATTAAAGCACAGGTCCTACTTATCAACAGATAGTTGTAGAATATGTAGCATCTCAAAATGAGTGTTGTTATTGTGCACATTCAAGATACTTTTTTTAAAAACTGTGATGCAGGACATTTTTGTCAATCTCTTAACATGCTGCATACACCATTATATATCTTTAGCAACACCAACATTTCAGTAGTAGTAATTTCTACTTCAATGAAAGAGACAGAAGCCAAAAAAACAGGACAAACAAGTGAACAGAAGAACTAAAATAAACAAAGCATATGGTTATGAGTCACTGTAAATTCTTTAATCTGTGTTGACAAAGATTATGGTGACTAAATACTATGAGTGTATGAAACTCATGGCAGTAGACCTGTACAGCAATTTACAATAGATAATCTAAAATTTAAACTTCAATAAAAATTAAACCATTTACTAGATCTGCAAGTTAAGGGGGGTGCACCAAGAGTTTGCAGGCAGAACTGTCTGTCTCACACAAATAGACTCTGCCTCCCAGCACCCAAGTAGCCACATACATCATATACCATGCTCTTTTCTGGGCAGCAACACTGGGAGATTATTGAGACCCTCCAATAAATATGCTACGAAACTGACTTCATGGGTAGCTTTAATTTGCTCTGCTCAGAAAAGAAATTTGGAGTTTAATTTTAACTGTGAAGAATGACTGAGCATGGCCAGTAGAAATGTATTCCCCTGCTGTAAGAAAAGATATTTCTAAAATAGCACTGGCAATTATCATAACAAGGAATGAACTCATGATGCCAATTAGAATTTGATGGTTCCCTGGAGGTTTTGACTTTCTTTTGAAAAGTTTCATTTTGTTAGCCAGTTAATCTGTGATGTAAGATCTCGTGCAGATCCACAGGTTTTGTTAGTGTTATAGCAAGAAAGAGTTTGATCTACAATCTGGATTGTGTATTTGGTCAAAATCAATTTTAGTGTCAATTATTGAATTCCATGGGAGATGCCTGTAGCCTCTAGAGCAATTAGCTCAAGGCTTATCAAAATTAAATATATATAAGGGAAGCAGTATTAAAAAGCAATATCCCAAATCTCTCTGCATTAACATTTTGGATACCACTACACACCGTAGGGGCTTTTATGATTAAACTTACAGTTTTATTTCCCACTTTCAGCTGTCTCAACTGCTATTACTCCCTATAATCTATAATTGACAAAAACATCAAATGTAAAGGAAACATCAGTCGATAATTCTGACAACCAATAGATTGATCTGGTGCTATTAACACCAGCTTTGCCACGTCATGGCACATCACATGTGAAATGGGTCTGGAAAAGGGATCAAGGCAAATCTGGTACCTGGCTGATGGGTTTTTGCTTTTGCTCCAGAGACTGATGAAATCGTAGATCCAGAAGATGAAGCTTCCATTTTTATTGACCCTCTGGCTTGTGGGATTGAAGGATGCCCATCCACAGGTGGATGCTGTGACACTGGGTGGCTTGCTGCAGTTCTCCACTGACAGACTTGCACACTCTTTTCAGCCCCATGAATAGATAAATTTATACCTGACAGGAATAAGAATTAGTACTGTTAGATACAAGATCAATATGGAACAACTAAAATATAAATTGTCAGGGTTTAAAATGGAGCTGCAACAATCTTCTTAAAGGAAAACAAAAAGAAAAGAAAAGCAAAAACAGAACTCTAAGATATTCATTTTGTTGGAAAATTAAAAATGTGAACACCTTTTCTGCTGTATTGTAGGCATCAGATTCAGCCACAGTAATAGATATTTAAATTAATACATAGTCATGGTTTACCAATTTACTTGTCTGCAGGAGGAAATATCTTCCATTCCTTCAAAACATCCACACAGCTCAAAAAGGACAATATTAATGAGGTTGCTACCACAGAGTTTATTACATGACAGTTTTCTGATTGATGGATTAGAATTTGTCAGAAATTACTTTTCTTCTGAGCCTTTACCAATACTAGGAAGTCTCATCATATGGAAAAGATGATACAAGTGGGGTATTAACTAGCTTTTAAGGAAAAAATAAAGGTCCATTTTGAGGAAAGCAGTAAGGCTACAAATGACAATAATAAGACCTTAAGCTTGGGAAAAAAAAATCCACTTTCTCCTGTCTTGTGAAACCTTATTGTTGGTATGGAAATTGTCTTTCACACCAAAATTCTCCATTTGGTCACATAATCATTTTTTATACTGAAGTAGTGATTAAAAACAGGCTTTATTTTTCCAATGAGAAAGGCAAAGTTGAAATTTCCTATGTGGCTAATGCACAGTCTTAGAAAGAAATGCTATCTTAGTAAATTGCTGATTCTGATTTCCTCCTGTTCACATTGATGCAATTGCTCCAACTCCACTTGAATTGCTTTCAGCATACTCTGGTTGAAAACCTTCAGACAATCTCTTTTGGCAAGAAAGCTGAATGATAGTTCTACACTTCTGTTTTACGCTTAATTTACTTGTGACTCATTGCATCTGCCAGCAAACTATCTTTGTGTTTTTAAAAAAAGAAATGAAACACCCTAACCAGATACAAATAAGCAAACTAAAAAGCAGATGGAAAAGCAGACCCTAAAAACTGAAAATGTGGCTATTGTAAGCACACTGTAAAGTGCAGTCACTCAAAATGGTTGGATATTATCGATTCGATTGCTCAGTTTTGTGAACTGAAATGTCCAAGAATGCATTAATGACTCTGCTCTTCTAGCTTCCCTAGAAGTCAATATATGTGAACCTCCAGGTCATGGAAGAGGTTTAGAATCTCTGAAATATTAATACACTTTGATCCATAATATACTACCAAGGGGAAGAGAGCTACCACTTCCGCAGGCAATTTGTGAGAACAGTGGGGTTGCACACAGGAGCAAAGGCTGTGCAAACTGCTTTCTCTTACCATGGCTTTGTGCATTCAGAATCGAAGCTGCACACTCGATACTTGTCTTTGCTTCTTGACTCCAGAGCTGATCTCTTGCCCGAAATGTGAAGGCATGAGGAGTTTCCTGCATCAACTGCTCACCTACTTCCTGGTTTTAGGGCTAATATAGCTGCCAGCTTCTAAAGACAGTTGAAATCACATCCTCAGGATCCCGAGTAAATCCCAGTCACCTTATTCTTGTGAAAGGCAGCATATCAATTCATGTGAACAGAATGGCAATGAGTTTGCCTGGACAACATGTTTCTTTGAACATGCCAGCTGTAACGGGCTTCAAAGAGTGAGAAGCTAAGCCCCAGTTGTAAAATGAGCTCTTTACTTCTTTTGCAGTCACTAGAAAACTGTGATTAAGATTGAGCAATTATCCCTAAGGTATTAAAAAATTAACTACAACCATTTTCTTTAAGCATCACCACAGGTTGTCGCATCATTTAAAACAATCATCCCTCTGAAGCTTACGGTGGCGTCAGCCAACGATCAGCCCTAAACTTGAGCCTGTCATCAACACACACTTTCTAGCTGGATCTCAGAAAGGCTGTGCTTTCATTTGGTCATGAAAATAGGGATCTATTTTAAGAACTGGTTCCAAACATAAACTGACTGCTACATTAGTCTGAGGTTCAAGTTAAGTTGCTTCTTCACATTCTGAAAACGGTCTATAAACTCTTGTGCAGCTGTGATTGAGCTTCCTAAACTATTTCTGCAGCACACTTTTTTTCAGACATCAAAATAAAAGATACTGCTGCCAGATTGCTA
Source organism: Promerops cafer (assembly GCA_013398275.1). Lineage (NCBI taxonomy): Eukaryota > Metazoa > Chordata > Aves > Passeriformes > Nectariniidae > Promerops > Promerops cafer. The sequence goes on along the minus strand of VZSE01007196.1, from coordinate 3,430,619 downwards.
TTCCTAAGAACTGCAAAATTTGCGGATTGATCGCATCCAAAATTAGGTTCCATCAACAACTTGCTGCTGGTTATGTGCAACCTTTTACTTCTTTCACTGAAGATGATAAATCATACCTCCAAACTACATGAGGAAGAATGTTCCAGCATCACTGAAAATTTTACATTTACAGATTTCTTTAGACATATTTAAAAGTGCCCAAAGCCAAGCACACAAAGTGTGTCATAAATATATAGAGTATATATGGAAGTTCTTCACTCCAATCACATTGGTACTGCAGTTATTTTTTTCACAGAAGATATCCTTTTATTAGGGGAATTAATTTCCATTATTTTCCTGAGAACCAGGTACAGGACAAAGATGCAGGTGTCCTTATTTAATTATAATTTCAGATTTTTCCAGAGAAAGATCAGGTCTTGCTTTTCTATGTGTGTTTCTTTTGTTAAACTACAACTCTAAAAAAATGTAAGACAGTAATACAGCAGCAAGCTGCAGCATTACCTTGTTTTCATGTGGGCGAAAGTTCTTTTAAAAGAGATATTGGCAGTCAAAAATACATCCCCAGATAACATGCAGAAAAGCACAGACAAAGGGAGCAGGAATCAGGAGTAGAAAAGAGATTGGGAACAACTCATGTAGTTTATGGCAGATGAAAATCTGGTGACGCTAAGCAGACTCTGGAGTAAACTCTCCGTATTCTTCCTGCAAATAACCCACGCTGTTGATGAATCCTGGGGTTTGTGGATCAGAGATGTGAGAAAACAGCAGAGAAGTCTCTGAAGAGTAGATGTTAAAGCTGACATCAATTACTTTTTTGCAGCGTGACAATACCAACACAAGACATCTAGAAAGAAAGAGAATTTCTCCAGCAGCACATGGCAGTCTGGGTCTTCAACCAACTGTAATTGGTGTAGTTTTTCTCCTGCCTTTAGGCTTGGCCATATAGCTGCTGACACCAAAATCCCTCTACCATTGTATGCCTGGTTGTATGGCCTTTGGTTGTACCTGTCCCTGCAGCATGGTGATTTTTAAGTGAGCTTGGCATTCATACTCAGTAGCTGGGTACAATCACACTGGCATGCTCTGACAGGTAGTATGGATGTTTAAAAAATCAGGGGTTTCTCTTGCCTTGCCCTCTCCCTTAATGTAATGGGTCACGAGCACCACTTTGAGCCAGTGCTTCAGTGCAAATGCTGTTCAGTGAAATACTGTCCAGCATCCACAGATGACTTTTCAATTTGGAGAACTGGCTTCTGGACAGGGCTCAGCCACCTGCACCTGGCTGGCTGCAGTAAGAGTGGGAAGTAGTTTAGTGTTTTGAAGCTGGATGAAATTTGAGCCCCTAAGAATAACACGTATCACTCAGCTCTTTTCCTTTCCTGCGTGCATCAAAAATCCTTCTCTGTATTTCCAAAACTTCAGGTGCCTTTCTCTTCCTTACCTGTATTTCTATTTTTTTTTTCCCATACAAGATTTTTGTCTCCATGAGGAGCCACTCTTCTTACTCTCTCATGACTCTGAGCTTGCAGGTTCATGTTAGACAAACACCTTCACTACCTTCCTGCCAATACATCTCAGCTGTGCAGTTTGCCAGCAGAGAAGAGCAGCTTCTATCCTGCTTCTGGATATCTTTTATTGCTCCAAGATAAGCCTTTTTATTATAGAATTTTTCAAACCATCAATCCTTCCACACTGAGCATATTTTGTCTCTTATAAAGTGGTAATATGCATATGACACTTAGGGATTTATAATGCTCCAGATAAAACCTCCATATGAGAACATTAAAAGGGAGTAATGAAGTACTTCCAAGTCATGAAGCAATATAATCAAACATAAAGAAGAAAAAGGAGGGAGAAATTATTAACGTTCAAAACACTACAGTGTGCCTGCATGCAAAGTTTTGTGTGATTGATATTTGTTTTGTTGGCTCATCAGATGCGACAAGGATGAAAAACAACATCCTGCACTACTTGGAAATCACTCTGCCAATGCATCTGATGGACACCTGCTTTGGTCGTGCACTGTGCACCTCTGCTATGTGACTGAGCACCGTGGCATGGCTCTGGTGCCGATGGAGAAGACTCTTGCACCTGAATTTGGGTCAAAAGGCCATGTGTCCAAATTATACTGTGCAGGGCCTGAGACACCTCTCCACCTGCAAAGGCATCCCCATAGTGACTGTCAGGCTTCTGGCAGCCCCAGTTTTCTTCCATCTTGTACCACTTTGTGTTACAGGAGTTTATTTATAGGTTCCTTTCTGAAGTGTTTGTCTCTAGACAGAGATTAGTTGAACATGAATAGGCAATAATAATACAGTGCAGAGTTACAAAGTTGAACAAACAATCCATTAGTTAACAGTGCTTGATTAGCCTCAAGTGTCCTGACCTGCTTTGTAGATCTTCCCTGGGATAACAAAGTAGTTCTGGCAGGTGCAGGAAGTCCTTTCAGTTTTGTATCGTTAGTGTCAGTGCTGCTGTTGGAGACCAATTACTCCATCTACTTCTCTTTTCTATGTGTGTCTTTTATTTCGTTTCAGCCCTATGTGGAGGGCTGTAGGAGCAGATTGAGGTAGGCCCTTTTTTCCAGGCCCTTTTCACAGCAGACAAGGTACAGGGGAACACAGAGAAAGACATGAGGAAGAAAATCTCAGCTGCTGTATCACATAGGACCACAAAAAGTAAAGCAGCTCTGAAAAGTCTGCGGTCATCAAGGCACAGATAAGCAAGATCATAAGGAAGCATTTTGTAAGCATGAGCAGAGAGCAGAAAATGAGGTTTTACAGAGCAGTATATAAATGGGAAAATTAGATATTTAGTTCCTTTCAACTTTTACACATAGGGAAGGAGAAAGTGACCTTATTTGCCCGCCTTAATAAGCTAACTACTCTTTCCTCACCTTGTGCAAATTGCCACATTTCCCATTAAAGTCAATGATGCTCTACAGACAGCTTCAGCTTTTTCACATTTCAAAGATAGCCTTGATAAAGGGGATCTCAGAAAGGGAAGCAATGTAAAAGGTTTCTCATGCAAACCCAGTTTAATTTGAGACTCAGCAGAGAAACAGCTGTGCTTGATGCCATGATGGATTCTTTTGCTTGCTCTGAATCCTAGATGGAAATGAAGGAACATGAGAGAAAAATTCTCCTGCTGTCCTCTGTACACATGCCTGAAAGCATAGTCTAAAGGCAGTTCCCTTTTTTTTTCTCACCCTACATATTACTGAGGTAACAAATACATCCTGAAAGCATCCTTAACTTGGTGAAAAATATTACAACATCATTAGGATTCCCATATTAGATTAAATCTGTTCTCAAAAGTTTAAATACTATCTCTTTAACGCAGCATCAAGTCCCTTGCCACTGATAATGTGATTATGAAATCATATCTAAGATCAGATTATGCTTCAAGTATAGCTTTGGAAATGTTGAAATACTGGTGTCTATGTGAGATGTAAAAAACACCTCACACCTTCAGGTAAGCAAACAGAAAAGCTACTACTTACATAATTTCCCAGGAACTGCACTGGCTGGAGAGAAAGACTAGTACTGTACACATCTTGACAAGCTGCATGTGTTCAGTTTTCTGAGATTTTGCATGATTGCTCCTCCCAGCCTGCTTCCTTCCAAATATTGGAGACATTACAGGATTTCCAAAATCTGTAGTAGTTTCAGATGATGTTCCCTAAATGTTACTTTTTTTCTTATTTTTAATCAAATTTTTTTTCTGGTTGGCTTCTGAATTTACTTCCACAGAGCTTAGAGTTGCAGTTGGTGGAGGAATAACTCTTTCTTTTTTTTTTTCTGAAACATGTTATCCATGGAAGTATTGTATTGAAAAGAGATCATGAATGACCTCTTCCCTTTCCCTCTCCATGATACTACAGATCTCTATCATACCCCCTGCTCTGTTGTCTATTCCTGAGCTTAGGAGATCTACTTTAAGCTGTTGCTCCTTACTAATAAACCATTGTGTATCTCCAATCATCCCTGGCCACTCTTCTGTTCCTTGCCTTTTTCAAAGGATGAAGACCTGAAATGCACACTAAGAAAGGTTCAAGAAGCAGCATCAGAAATGCCCCTGATGTTCAGGCTGTACATTCACTGAGGATTTACACGGTGACACAATGAAGTTTCTCACTTCATTCTTTCTCTTGTAATTCCATTTGCCCCAAGGTACTTGCAGATGGATTCTGCCTCCCTGTCATATTTGCCATCTCTGTGGGCATTTTTTCAGCGACTCAGGACTCTGTCTTCCAACCATTTGCTTGAGGTCCCCATGTCAAGCAAAGACTGTGTGAAACAATGCTGCATAATTTTTTTCTCATTTCTATGTTGCATCTTTTTCCATGTCAGTTGCTTTCTAAGTCTCATGTTTGTCACTTCTCTACAAGCATTGCTGTACAGCCTTTTCTATCAGAGAAACGAATCTTCACAAAGGTGTATTACTTGCCAGTGCATTATCTTTTTTTCCATTGCCTGCCTTAAGGGGAGGAGACCAGCATCATCCCAAGCCTGCAAGTCACTGGTGATGTTAGAGTCTGCATTTTGAAATGGAATCAAAGGCACATCTGAACTATAACCAGGACTCCAGGAAGAAGGGGCTTATGGATGAATTGGGGTTTTATTCAGTTTTATCTGCACTGATTTAGAAATGAACTGTTAAAGGGCCACAGATTCCAAGGGAATATATGTTTACACTTGCTTATGTGCTTTAGATCAGAATAGCTTATTCTTCCCGACAGAAGTGGCTACATTACCTGTGGTAAAACTGCATCCAGAGCCATTGTTAACTTAAGTCTGTCTAAGTCCTAATGAATAAAAAGATCATTCCCACCTCAGGCCTGCCATCAAAGGGTTGTTTTTATAGTCCTGAACGTGATTTATTGTATTACAACAAGCTAACATTCAACAGTGATTATTTAGCGTAACTGAAAAACTCCCATAGTGCTCAGTGAGTGGCAATATTACAACCCAAAGTCACGAAAATGTCTTGGAGAGAGTCATAATAGCCCTACTTTAATGGTCCACATGACACTCTGAAAAACCACTTGTCTTCCTTTGGTATGAAAAGTTTAGCTAAGTGAATATAAAGCTCTTTGGGGTTGCTGATGAACCAATGGTGATTGTTGCAGGCATGTTGCAGGGCCATGGTGCTGAACACAAGGTGATGGCTATGCAAGTTGTATGAACCCAGGTGAATAAATGTAACTTTTTTCTACCCCCAAGGTGCCTAATTTGATTAATTTTTGTGTCTTGTACTTTTATTTTTGTCTGACAATTCATTCTTTAGTTCCTTTGTTTAAAAACCAAACACACTGTAGAGTGCATATATGCTATATTTACCAGGCTACTGGAATAAATGCCTAAGAATTGTGTGCAAAATATACCTCACTTAAGTTGACCCAGCAACCTGAAATCAGTGTCATTTGTCAACATCTCAACTGCCTCAACTCTTCTGGAGATTGCCTGCAATTTTATTGTTATAGTTTTTACTGTTCTCTTTCTGTTCGCTTAGTATCTATTTTGATTTACTTTATGGTTCCTATTTTACTTCCACTAATGTTAGAAACATATGCATGCTGAAGAGTAATTTGAAAAAAAAAAAAAAATTAAAAAGTTCATTTGCTTGCCCCAGTATGAAAATTGCAGTGAGGAAAAACACCGTGCCTTGAAGTCTGATAAACACAAGAGAAATCAAGAACTGAGGCTGACAAAACATTTTCAGTAAAGTGTTTTTCTATCAGAAAATTGCCTTTTTTTTCAGGAAAAGAAAACCCCAAAGTCAAGGTTTGCTGTCAAAGTTTTGTTTAGAAAATGATTCTGAACTTATCTGGGCTGGAGTATATTACTTTTTTTAAAAATTACTTGATACTTTGTAAAATGTAATCTAACAAATAGAGTAGAATACAAATTACAACATAGAATATCAGCTACCTCTGAGCAAGCCAAAGCAACAATTATCATTTCAATTACTGAAAAACTGTATCGCCAATCATCAATTAATGTTACTTTAATAAAGAGATAGTAAGAAATAATTAAAATCATAAACATTCAAAACGGAGAGCAAAACAAATAAAAATAATATAGCAAAATACAATGAATACAAGAAGTCCAACCATGATGAAATATTTCAACTGTCCAGAAGCAAATTCTGACAGAAATATTTTAAGCATTATGTAGAAATGTGCTCAAAATAAATCCAAAGGTGGGGGATGGTAAGAAAGAACATTAGAATTTCTGTGGATTGGATATTCTGGATTTAGACTCACTGTTTCTATAATCAAGTGGAATAGACTTGCATTAGAATGAATGCAGGATCATACAAAAACCAATAGATTCATATTTCAATTTGTCACAACAAATAACATCATGTCAACACTTCTTTCTTTGAGCCAGTTTTTCCTAAAAAAAAAAAAAATTGAAGATTGAATCTGTCTCCTTAAATGCCTCTTATTGATTTGGAAACTATGAGAGGCAGTTAATCTTGTCTTCTTCATTATATTTTATATGCACAGCATTTACTAGCTGAAAATAGACTCAACACTGGGATGATTTCAAACTTACTTTCACCTGTGGTAAGCACTGCATTTTAAATAATTTTCTTTCTTAGCAAGTAGCTATTATTCTGATCTTCAAAATCAAGAGCATTCTCATTAAACCTGTTTGCACTGATTTTGAGCTTTTTACCCATAGAACAAAAGGTTAATGCACACACAGCAGTAATACATGGTACAGACATTGGGACAAACCACGGTGCTCTGTGAAACAAAGCACCAAGTCAAGTCCCAGATGCTTTTTAATGGCTGAGGAATGAAAAGCAGCACTAACCATGCAGATGTATTTTAAGTGTAGGTAGATTTAAAGGCAGAGAATTCTCATTTTTTCCCCCATTTTAATTTGCTGCCTGAATGTCAACTGCTACATCACAAATACCACAAGTCTCATTTTATCTGATTTAATCGGATATTCTCCGTCATGCAGAACAGTGCAATCAATCTGAGACATCATCTGTGGAACAGGAAAAAAACCTCAGGAGACTTCACAGATGGGGAGAGAAGATATCTCAGGATACATCTGAATGTGTCTGCTCCATGGCACAGACAGTAAGAATTTTCAGCACAGCAACTAGGCTTAATTTAACTTTCTCTTTTTGCATCCCATTCCAGAGGACTGGTCTGTCATCAGTGCCCTCTTGCTGTTCCAGTGTCAGGCCCTGGTCACGCTCTCTGGGGCACCCCCAAGCAGCAGATCAAGTGCACTTCCCTGCCTTCCCCCAGCCTGTGCCCCGGATATGGGGCCTTTTACAGGCATGGTGTCTAAATCCTCCATGCTCACAACTAGCTTTATCAACCATCAACTGACTTTTACTTTCGATGATATATTATCATCAAAATTACACAGCCAATGTCTTCAGGGGCAGGCTTTAAGACAACAAAATTTACTTCCACTTCTCCCTCCGCCAAATAGGAAAAATCATCTTATAGATAATGTTGCAGCAAAGTATAAACTTTACTAAAATGTTTTAAAGTAAACATGCATCTGGACAGATATGTATCTGAGTAAATGGGTCACGTGTTGGGTCAAGTCCAATACATGAGAGAGTTTTTGCCCTCTGAAACAACTGTCCATTATGGGCATGTCCCAGGCTTTAGCATCTCATGTGCGCAGGATTTGATGTTGGATCCCCACTGGGAGGAGGCCTGGAAGTCCCCCAGCCCTCCTGGGGAAGGCTCTCATGTGGGCTGGAAGGATGTGCTAGGCAGGTTCCATCAGAGCCAGGGTGGGCATTGCTCTGCAAGGAAGAAGCACCACCTTCCACAGCCCTGCTTGCTGCAGCACCTGTGTCTGGATCAGGCTCTTCTGTGGCAGATATATGAACATAAATGTTGGGGCATGTGTACTACTTGTCCTCCTTTTGTGCATCATTAGTTTTCAGCACACTCCCTCTTGGCAAGTAATGATTTTGGTTGTAATAAAGCCTATGGTGCCAAGCTTTCTAAATGGCCATAAAGTGAAGATGATCCCCAGAAGATATGGCACATGTAGTGTGCAGCAAATGCCAATGAATGTCTGTGTTCATCTGCCACCTCATCTTTCTGGCAATACTTCAGACCATTAACATTAACACAATACCATGGGAAAGAATACGTAAACCTGCCATGTTTACACATATGTTCCTCACAGGCATCCAGTTGATTGTTTTATGCTTATCTGGATAGAACAAAGCACAGATTTTTCTTATTCTTCTGAGCTAGACTATTTCTGATGGAAGACTAATAAACCCTGAAAGACAACACTAGCCGCTACACAATGATTGTCTGAATTTGGCAGATTCCACAGAGATGGAGAAAAGCCCTCAAGAAATTCAAATTATATTTATGAGTAGAGCTCTTTATAGCAGAATGAGAGGAAATGGTAGAACACTATAAAAACGCAGTAGCTGCATTGTAGGATGTAAGGTCTCTAACAGATTTGTTTTTGTAAAAGACAGTCCATGCTCTAACTCCTTTACTGAATAACAGCCTTGTGCAAGGGCAAGGCCTACTGTTTTTTCAGAAATAATTTTCTGATATGTTTGCAATTCAGAAAAACATGCTAAGTATGCAAGATGGACTTTCAGATATGTTTTATGCACTACATAAAACACTGGACATTAATTTGGTGTTCCTACTTTTTAAGAGGAGGCACAGAAGAGACACAAATTTTCTGAAGCCACCTAAACCATCTTGATTATAGAAGGAACCTATAAAAAAAGAAACCAGTGCCTAAATTTAGTTCCTGTGATTGATATCTTCTCAGTGAAAGGGCATTTATGAATATTCTTTCATAAAAATTTTCCTTTTTTCACTCATAACCCTGACACTCAATGTCCCATCACTGTTCATTCATTTTAAAAATCACCAAGTGAAAGTAAAAAAGAATATTTAAAAAAATCTCACTGCATATGTAAAAAATATTACAAGTATCTCTAAGTTACACTTGCAAGTATTGCAAGTATAGTGAAAATTATATTTTTAAGAACATTCCAGTCTGACAATGATGCTGAATTTGTTCTGAATGTCACAGTGGTTTTGAGGATTCAAACCAAAAGACAGTTCAGGCAGAGAGTCAGTTTCTCTTCACAAGTACCATTTTGTCCTCAGCTGAGTACCTTCACCAAAAGATGTGTGGAACACAATCTTTATGAACAAATTCTAAACAGAAATTTCATCACCAAATTGCCTATAAAATCCTGAAGCGATTCTAAGATCTTAGCATGTCCTACCTGGGTCTGTCTTTGAGCAATACGCAGTGTCTGAACAATTAAAAGTGGTTGTGTACTCTGCTTCTATGATGATACAACATCCACAGAAAGAAAACTCAAATACATGGGCAGCAGCCTATTGAGAAACCAAGAGAATAGTCTACTAGTAGGGCAATTAAACTTAAAGAAACTGATGGGCAGCTGGTCAGTGGAAAAAAACCCAAACAAATATAACACCAAGCCTTCTACATGCAAAATGCATTTTTGTTGAAAATATCCCCACCCAAGTCCCAACATAAAAATAAGCAAACAATCTACCTGTCTCATTCCTTCTCAGAGGAGATGCCTGGTTAAACATAACTCCATAAAGCTGTTTTATATAGTCCCTGAAAGAAAGGGACTAACTACTCATTTCTATGAGTAGTTAACCACCAACCAGAAATATTTTTCTTCATTTACAAAGCAATATGAGCCAGCTAACAAGAGGCTTTTGATGAATCACAGCACTCATAATTACAATTACATTAACAGAAATCTGGGAATAAATTTCCATATATGATTTTAATGCTTCAATCAATAAAGCACACTGTCTGCCTAGAAGTCAAATATGTAGATGAGTTAGAACTGAAGTGGATGAAAGTGTGAGAAAATTAATATTAGATAAGAATATAATCTGTTAGCATTTTCTCTAATTCCAGATTATGTTAATTATGTTTTCCATCTCCTTATGTGGCACCTCTCCTTGTTGAAAACTGGGCATGGTCTTCATTTAATGACTTCTGACAATAACACCTTCAGAAATCAAGCCACGGCAAGGAACTGATTGTGACACATTCTCTTTTTCAAAAACTGCTGGGTTTTGGGTTTGCTTCTGCCTTTGCAACTCTGAAAACTTATTCCTCTCAAAATGCATTTTTCCATTATGGGACCTTTAAAAAGTAAATCTAAGACAGTCAAGATAAAAACAGTTTCATCGTTGACAATACTGAGTCTTTCTTTTTTTTTCTTTCAAGTCTTCCAGTTAATAATCTATTTTATAGATAAATATATCAGAACCAAAACATGAGGCCAAAGATAAGGATGATGCATAAACATTCATGAGTCCTAAAAGCTGCTGGCCAATCATGCTTGAGATATTTGGTGCCCCTATCAGTTCCATAAATGTTTTTTCCTTCTTGGAATTTAATGGTATATGTCAAAATGTTTTCTATATTAGCTTCATTCAAAAGAAAATATCTCAAAGCAGTTACTTCAATCCAGTCTCTGAATATCTACAATTTAGAATTCAGCGATAATTTTCACTGGCTCTAAGTTCACATTCAATGAATACAAAGACCATATATGTTCTTAATTAATGCAAAGTGATAAATCCCTCTCTGTTTTCTTTCTCATTTTTACAAGTGCAAGATACTATAAATGTATGAAAATTCTTTTTTTCCTCTCTTATTGTGTTAGGGCACAGTTCATTTCATCTCATCTCCTTTATTCTAAAACTGTAATTGTTATTTATGATGCACAAAGCCTAGTGTTTATCCTTTCAATAGAAATGAACATGTATTGTCTGTAAATGCAGGACAACATGACTTTCTCAGTAAAAACGATTATGCACTAGGTTTTACTACGTGCTGACATATGGTATGAGAACGATTGTGACCCAGCTATAATCCCATTTATCAGAAGGGTTGGGGCAGGAGAATATCTGCCAACCTGAATATGGTCAATCTGTCAGCCAGTTTTTCAGAAACTTGGCCAAAGTAATTCACAACAGTCACTTCTTTTTTGAAAGATTCTTGTTCAACTTGCAGTCACTTGGCATGACCCACTATCAGCTTTCTTGCAGACACCATCCCATGCCTCAACGGTATTTTGAAAATGTACTGCTTGCTGAGCTGCTTGCTGACCTAACACCATGTCAAGCTTCAGCTGACTTTGGAATTGAATAACAAGCTCTTCAGATGACCCTGTACACATAAGAAAAAACAACCCTTCAGATCACACTGATCCTATTCTCCATTACAAAAGCACAAAAGGCAATCTTTTACTTACCCACATTTCACATGAAATAAAAATACCACTGCATGATGGCAGAACATCTCAAAAGAGCACGCATTTCAGATAAGTGTTAATAACTTTATTGCTAAGTTTGCTCTAAAAGTTAAACTTTTCTGAAGATATTACATAACATGAGTAATGCAGTAATTGAGCTTATTTTTAACTGCGCTTATTTTTAATTGAGCTACTCAGGTATTGAACTTAAGGCTGTCACCTTTAAATGACTTGCTACATTAATGTAATAAAATTTTAACAGTCTTTCTAAAACTTTCATCTGCTTAGAGGTGCTTTATAATCTGTTTCTTCCAGATATGTAGTGCATGGAGGAGTACTGGAGTGTTTACAGCATCAGCTAGCCCTAATCCCAGCAGAACCAGCTTGCTTTTTTCAAGCAGGGAACAAGAGCAGTGAAATGCAGCTGTGGCCATATAGCTAAATAATAAACCTGGGTGGTGAGCTCATGGACGAAGCCCACCATGCCCACTCCAGACTCTGGCTGTGTGGCTCAGACAGCCTCCCGTGGGCAGCTCAAGACCTCACAATTACAGATTGCAGGAAAGGAGAAAAGAAAGTCCTCTTCTGACCTGCCCTCCTGCTTCCTACATGCAGTGTGGGAACACTCCCACACACCCTGGTACACTTTTTGGATCATTATATTCAACCTTGGTAGAACCAACCAGATGGCTTTTTTTATTTTAGTTTTCCATGGTATTTTTGCAATTTGATAAAAAGTGGCTTTAGCTTGCCAGTCCATCAGCCTCCGACCTGAAAATCTGAAATCTGCCCAGAGACTGAAGTTCTCTGGATGTAAGCTCCTTCTCCCAGCCTCACAACTACTTCAGACATAGAAAGTTTCATTCTAAATGCTCTTATTTTGATTATTTCAGAACGACACACCATTTCAGGGAAAATGTCAAGATTCCATCTGATGTACAGTATGTTCACTGGGGAAATTCCGGTGGGAAAAGAAATTGCATATTCCTTGGATCTAATACATACCAAAAATAGGATATAAGATAATCCTGCTGAGTACTGAGAGAAATAAGGTATGACTGTTAAAGTTACATTTCACTGAACTCTAATGTGTGAAGGATTTTCTTCTTTTAATGCATAAACAACTTGTTTTCTCCTGCTCTATTCTGTTACCTCAGTTTCCTTTCCAATTTTAAAAATATTTCTCACTAAGATTCTGAATATGCATGAAAAGGCAGTCCAGAAGTAGAAAAAAGAAAAATAATATTTTAAGTGTCAGAGAAACGTTGGCAAATTGTTAACTAAATATCTATTTAGATGAAATCTAGTGATATCACAAGTATTACCACCAGGCTCTATCTAGTTCTCCAAGTCTATTTTAAGCCAGCATTATGATAAGACTAGTTAGCATGCAGCATCCTTATTAAAAAAAAATTAAATCACCAGGATCATTTAACTTCCTTTTGCATATAAAAGTCCCTTTAACTGATCCTTGTAAAACCTTATATTCTATGGGAACATTCCTAGAAGCTGTAAAAACTCACCTTTTCTTAGCTGAGGATGCTTCTTAAAGGCAACTTCCTATGTTTGGAAACTCACTGTAAAGGTTGCCATGGTGATTAATTTTAAGAGTGAAATTCTCCCTTTTTGAAGTTTTTTCTTTAAAGAAGACATGTGCTAGGGCTCAGTTCTCAGCAAGACAAATGGGGATGAAAATTCCACCTTAATACAGAAGATTAAAGGACATAACCTCTGTGTAACTGCAACTTCAGCAGCAGAGATGTTTTCAGAAAAAATTTGGAAACATCTATTTTTACCTAAAAATGAAAGAAAAAATACATCCATAGGCAAAATAATTGAAGAAAAAAAGCAACATTTTCCAGTGGTCAGACTGCAGCCAGCAGGCTAGGTTATACTAGTGATAGGATGGAGGAAAGGCAAGGAGGCTGAAGCTCAATAGAAAAACTGGCAGTCAGCTAGGGATAGAGACACTGTGTGGCAAGAGGAAGAAGTGAAAGGCATCCCAAAAGAAAAAGCCTGGAAACCAAAGGTCACTACTGAAAAGCTCTTTACCTAAGGCATTGTCCATTTTATTTCCATGGCTCAGGATGTAATTTCACATGGGTGTTTCCATCTATTGACTTCTCCTCTCCCCAGTGATGTGCAAAGCTACATTAAACCTTGGCTGTCCACACAGCTGTGTTAGAAGTCAGGGAATAGACAACTGCACAGCTCTGTTCCTGCACTGGGAGATGGAAAAATACCATTCCTTCTCTAAAAACCATACAATTTTCAACATTACATCATCCAGCTTGCCCCTGTGTAAGCTGTCACTGCAGAAATCACTGGCAAATTAAACTGGAAAATGTTATGCCAGTTCAATACCCAGGCAATTTATGCCTTCTTTATTCACATAAAGACCAGAGTACTGTGAGACAGCTGCGTTATTCATTATGTGTTTAATATTTTATCTGTCTAGGCAAAAGTATCTCTACACACACAATTAAAATGTCTGACGTAGACAGAGTTGATTTTAATACAAAGAATCCAATTTGTTTCAGAGACCTACTTGACCTTAAAGCTCTATGGTTTAAACCAATAGAAGGAAAACCAGGCTGAGACTTACGTGGTGCAGTGCCTGGGCATTACTCATTTTACCTTGAATGACTACCCAAGAAAGCCTCTTTACTTGATCTTACCACATTAGTTGTGGTAAATGTAAGGTATTCTAAGTCATATAGAATTATTTTACACACAACACACATGGTCATGATGATACTGAAAGAAAATACCTTTTTAAAAATGGCAGAATATGCAAATAATTACTATTGCTTCTTTGCGATTATTATAAAGTTTAATACATCCATGTGCTTTGTAAGGCACCTGTTAGGACTTCTAGGGAAAGAAACATTATCTGCATGGCATCAGAGCTACAAGTATGAACACAATGCAAATAGAGTAGGAAACAGTCACCATCTCATTCCCCAGACCCCAGAGCAGCAATGCTACTCCTAAATTAGTGATCCCTGTGCTTTTTTGCCTCCTCTTGCAGGGACAGATCACACCTATGGGGAAACGCACGCTCCCTGAAAAAAATCTAGTTTGTTTTTACTGTCCCAGAGACCTGTGTTTTTCAGCACACAGAGTTTAAGCAATGAAAAACCAATTTTCTGAGCAAGGGGAAAACTGAAGTTCAACGTGCAAACAGCTAGACTGGTACAAACATTTCAAGGCTGTCATCTCTGTCATTAACAGGTATGTTTATTCCTTTACCCACTAATCTTTATAGAGAATGTAGTTAGGTTAAACTGCAACTATTCTTCATACTCTCTCTTGAGTAAGGGTCTTTGTAAGAATTATGGAGACAAGCCACACTCCAGAAATTCATCCTTAGGAGTTTCAATCTCCTTATGTACTCGTAGCAGAGAAGCTTCTGAAGGTCTCCACAGAGCACCTTATAGCTCAGAACAAAGCTGAGACTGACCACACTTAAATCACTCCGTGATGAGTCTTTGAAGGCTGAGGCTAATTTTGTGTTCAGGAGTAAGTTAAGCTAAGCTCAGGAGTAGTGAAGCATCCTTGATGTGGTGGAAACTTTTTTTTTTCACCTGTATTTTTCCTTTACTTTTCCTGTGTCTCTGTCCTTTCTTGTGACTGGCATTTTCTTTAGGCCATTATTTGCTTCTCATTTACTCAACATGAGCAAGTTGCAGAACAGTAAAGTGATCTTAAATAGAGTGTTTGTGAATTTCTTCAGAGCCTGAAGTTGAAAGTGTGTTTTTCATCTAACAAAAGGCTAAATTAACCAAATAAACCAAAAGAAAATGCAGTGTGTTTAGCTGAACCTTCTCTTTCATCACTCTTGCTTAAGCTGATGGTGTTTCCCTCATGACATCACCAATATGTTAGTACCAGCTCCTTGCACTAAAACAAAAAGCAGTTCAAGGAAACCCAGCACACAGAGGAAGGGAGAATGGCACTAGGGGCAGATGACTGGAGAACCAGCCTGAGAAATCCCTGGGCCAACACAGGCAGACACATACGCCAGCTCAGCATCATATTGTGGTTTCCCTTCCCTCCTTAAGATGTAGCTGATGTCTTCCCAGGAGCTTGCCCAGCCAGACATGAAGGTAAAAGCAAGTGAGGACAGAGTGGCTGAATACAGTGTCTGAAACATTTGAAAACACAGTAAAAGTTCTGGACAATTTTTGTTCTTGCACAGAATGGGACTAAAAACAGACACTGTATTGTTCTACCCTACTCTCAAAAAAGAGGGAAAGACTTAGCACAAGAAATAAATACTTACATTATAAAGTTGGAAGTTCCATGCTATAGATAACCTTGGAAAAATAAAGGAATCGTTTCATCAGAGACAAAACTTTTGTGGATGTTTCCAGCTTGCAAGGCAGCACTGCAGACACACAATCTACACATACATAAATAATTCCAGATAGGAAGGCCACTCTGGGACTAACTCAAAATGAGGTGTGTCAATGGCACAGGATGCGGAGATTAGGCTTAAACTGAGAGAACCCAGAAATGAGAAAAGAGGAATGAGTTTGCCTGTCAAGGGAGAAGTAAGATACAGCTTATTCCCTTCTGCCAGCGTTTCCTCATTAGCACTGGAAAGTGTGACTGCTCAACCTCTTCCTTTCCAATCCATACAATAGTTGTACCTCATCATTTCCAGATGGGAGTGAGCTGCTGAGTGAATGTAGCAAAGAACAAGGTATTCAGCACTACCAGAACAAGCTTCCAGCAATTCAGCTGTTAAATTTGCAAATTTGCTATTAGACCAATTAGTTTTCTAGCTGGATGGGGGAATCAGTGACATATAATCTCCTGCAGCGCTGCTAAGTGGCACGATTAGCCTGAAGAATGGTGGCCAAGCATTATTAAAATGTCACGGAGGCAATCTGTGACTGCCACACAAAAGTATGGCCCCTAGGATAGCCATGAAAGAGCAGACTGCCTTTCAGTGTCTACAGCAGTAGACATGAGGGACGTCCTCCACATTGCATGGCAGAAGTGCAGGGTAAGCCAAGGTCTGAGAGCAGTTTTGGCAGATGACAGCAAGATGGTGCCCTCAAGGTACTGGGTGATTAGAGCTCAAGCAATAAGTCCTCTGCTTTCTCTTTATGCAGCCCAAGCTTCCTGAAACACGTGATTGTGTTGACCACTGAGGAGTCATTAAGACTGGTCTGACAGTAATGCAATCACACCTACTGAGAGAGTCAACAGCCTACTTTCAGGGAGGAGACCCTCCGGCTGAAAGGCTTCACCGTCCTAAAATCAGGGACCAAAGTTCTGAATACAAACTCCTATTTATCCTATCTAGAACCTGTCAAAACCACAACACCCTGTTTACCCTAGGACAAAATTATCACTTCCTGTGGTATTGAGAAGTCCCATCATATTGAGAAAGGCAATGAGGCTCATCAGTATATTTGATAGAGATTTCATAAGTACTGATGACTTCAACCTGTTTTAAACACCAGCCAGGGTCTAGAGGCGACGTGTAAACTGAACCAAGTGTCAAAAGCTTCAGCAAGGACACTTGCAGGAGAAATAGAGCTGAGGTAGAGACAAGCTGGGAGTGTGATATTAAGTTGCACTCAATTCTTTACAAGTATTTGGAGAACATCAAGGTGAGGCGTCTGTCTATCCATCAAACATCAGGTATCTGAGGACATGTGAAAGACTCCAGCCAAGTTATCCAGGAAATGACCAGTTTCTCAGACCAATGAGACAAAAGGACTCAAATAACAATCAGTTACACCTCTGTACCCTTCACATAGCTTAGCAGGCTCTGAGGGTGCTCAAGGCAGCTAGCAAGTGGGGATGGTCCAAGACCTGGCACCAGACATTTGTCTGGGTTAATAAAGAACTAAGCAAACCAGTAATTGTATCATATTAATTTATGATTTATACTAGTGAAGAGCTCATCCATGAACTAACCAGTACTGAACTGCTGTGCCAGAGAGGCCAACCATGGCAGCCTTAGCCCAGAGCCACTAGCTCAGCACACATGATAGCAGTCCTGATGAAACAGAAGGCTTTATAGAGAAACTGAAACCTGTTGCTCATTGCTGGCAGTAGGAATAGCAAGAAGCATGTGCTTCTACAGTGTCACACCATTAATCCTTGGAACAGAGGAAAAAGACTGAGCCTCTGTCAATAACTTATCATGCCTTGCTGGTAATCTGGGGAAATGGCAAAAATTAAGTGCTCTAACAGGTACTCAAAAATTTTCACTGCATGACTATGCAGATTGCAAGGAGCAAAATCTACATCCTGTATCTCCTTCCATCTGCTGAGAGATGAGGCCTCCCCTCAAGACTGGATTTTGTCTGAGGGGACTTGAGCACTGTCCCAGCAGAATTATAGAATGACATCTTGAGCATCTCATGAGAAAGGACAGGGAAAAGCAAAGTAGTATATCAGTTTACCTGCCCTAGGGCATGAGATGTGCTGGCATCATACGGTGCAAATTGAGGAACAGAGCAGAGAGGGGCTTCATCAGTCTGGGGAAAAACAGAGAGGGTCTGTTCACTTTCAGTGGCAGGAGGCATGTAACACAACAGGTGACTCCTTCACATTCTAAGACCTGGCCTATGCAAATGCTTTTGATCCTTTGGCTAGAAACATCATGTGTAAACAGAACCTTTTTCTAATACCCAACCCAAACCTCCCCTGACACAAGTTCAGGCCAGTCCCTTGTGTCACCACAGAGAAGAGATCAGTGCCAGCCTCTCCTCTTCCCCTCACAAGAAGTTTTAACTGCAGTGAGGTCTCCCCTCAGTCTCCTCCAGGCTGAACAGACCAAGTGACCTCAGCCATTCCTCATACAGCTTCCCTTCAAGGCCCTTCACCATCTTTGTTGCTCTCCTTTGGTTGTTCTCTAATTCAGCCCCATGGAGGGCCAATGGAAAGCTCCCCAGTTCCATGCAACCCAGCAGAGAAAATTTAAGATGATAGAAGGAATTTTACTAACTCTCAGAAAGATGAACTAAAGCAGTAGATTATTGAGAACTTATTTAGAGCCTCTGTCAGCAGTTGTCTGGGTTGATCTGTGAAGCATTAGCAACCTCTGGCCTCAACAAAAGAGTAAACATTTTCAAAAAAACCCCACCCATCCAGCAAAGACAAAAATGAAAATAGAAATCTTTAGGAACCTGCATACCACGAAGGGAGAAATAGATGTTATGGAAAAAGTAGGTTGAGGACTGATTAGTCTATGTATGTCTCAGTGGATGGCACTGCAGCTATGCATCCAACCCCTCTGCAAACAGCTAATTCAGGGGCACACTGTTACATGACTCACAAACAATGGTGATTTTCTTTTCCTTGCAGGGAAAGATGAAAACACTACTTCTACATATACAATACAAGGAATTTTGAAGTTATTAAAATAAAAGTGGGCTTAAATTATCCCCTGTTGTGTTCTACTTCTGTAGTCATTCTTAGTTCTCTCCAGTTCTCATTTTTTCTCCCCAGGTTTTTAGGAAAAGAAAAATTCTCTTTTTCTGCTGTTATATTTGCTAATGAATTATCAAAGACGATAGAAAGTATGTAACCTCTAAAATTAGAGGTTACATAGATAGTGATTTCTGACACTATCTACCAGTTCTGGAGCCTGCAATATATAGTGTCAGAGAGAGTAAGAATAAACATTCTCATATGAAATATTAAAATAATTATTAATATTACTACACACATTGAAGCAAAGGTAAGAACAGATGTAGAATCCATTCACCATAGAGTCTCTTCACCAATAATGAGAAATAGAAAACTCACTGCAAGGCAACTTAGGAAACAACACAAGAAGAAACAACAGTGAAGCTGATGATTTATCTGTCTTACACATCTCCCTGTGAAAGTCACCCACCTTCAAAACTGACAGGGGCAGACCCTCTCCCCACAAACAGAGGGAAAATGCAAAGAAAAAGAAAGAAAGGTCCCTGCCAATTATTGTGTATGTTTTATTAAGAGACTTGTTTGGGAGCCTATTAATAATTTTTCACTCTCCAAGAGTCATTTTTCCTCAGCAGAGTCACACCATAAGCAATGTCACATTGTAACAGACCATGTAGCACCGCTGACATGCTGTAATTTTCTCTGAATGCAGACATTTATGGTTTCATACTAACATACCTCATGCTGATGGTGTAATAATCTTGACCTGCAGTTTTCACAAGGAAAAAAGAAACTAGCAAATCAGTGACAAGTGACCACAATAGCAAGTATCCCTGTTTCCCAGAGAGGCTCTGCTCCTGTTGTTAACGACACGTCCTGTTAACCAGCTCAGTTCCAAATGACATGTTTAAAATGTGAAGTTGGCAGTGTCATCCTGGAGGTCTCACTGCCCACTACCCAGAAGAAACATGCCATCACATGCAGCAAAGACCTTGCAAGGAGCTGCCGACAGGAAGGGGCAGCCCTGATTCAGGCTGATGCCACCAGTGTTGTGACCTTGAGCCGAGACAACAGAGGGCCAAATGAGTCCCAAAATGGGGAAAGCTGGAGTCTGCTCCTCTGCCTGGGGGATGAAGGTGTGGAGTGCAACCTCATTTCTGAGAAGACATCTCAACCTGAAATGGTGCTGCTTCACGTCCCCTTGGCTTGCCCACAGGCCACCTTTCCAGGGCTTAGGCAGGAGCACAGGAAATAAAACTGGCTGTTCCCTCCTGCAGTCCTCAGTGACTGCCCAAGGTACCTCTGTCAAGAGCCAGCCCTGTCCTCCTGGCACTCTGCCCCTGGCTTTGCTCAATTTTAGCCCATACTGCATTGCTTCTGGGGCTACTTTGGCTTCCTGGGCAGCTCTGCCTCTTGGGAGCCTGATACCCTTTTGCCACCCAGTCTCATCTATCGCTCAAAGATTTTCCTTCTTTCAGAGAAAGTCTTCTGTTTCACTTGTTCTCTGTCTCATTTCAGATCCCTTAAAACATACATTCCTCCATCTCCTCTATCTTTGATCTTTTAATTAATCTGGTTGCCTTTGTTCAAGTGCAGTACAATGTCTTTGCAGCACTGTTTTTTGTGCTGTGTATTGCCTTGGTTATTTAATTCTCTAAAGCCTTCTGGAGACAGCTTATTTACAGGACATCATATAATTATAGGAAGGTTTTTAGATTGTGCTAGAAATGAAGCTGTCATTGTGAAAGTAGCTCTGAAATATGCTGTGCATTTAACCCACTGTTTCAAGTCTTACATCCAGATACAAGCAACACCTAAATGCCAAAACATGAGTGTAAATTTCATAGTAAAACCAATTTACTTCCAAGTAGAACAAAAACCTCCTCATATAATTGCCCTCATTAAAAGTATCTATTAATTACATTTTAAAATCAGAATTTTGAAAAAAACATTTCTAGCAGGTGGTAGAGTTTGTGTTATTCACAAATATTTCAGTATGCTGACTATTATTTAGGTATAGTATTTAATGAAAGCAAACGCCTGCTTTTCCTGTAACAGCTGGGAAATAGCACTGCTGGGACTAGTATAGCACAGGACAAATCTGTTCTGAAGCCTTTGTGGCCCAATCCTCTCCTGATATGCAGGGAAATCCTTAGGTACCAAATCCATACACAATTTCTAATTCACCAATCCATTTCTACCTCAGGCTGCCTGGCATCCAGAGAAAACTCACCTTTCTTTAAATGAAAAAATAAAGAAGCATGCAAAACAGCCCCCCTCCCCCACAACCCACCCAACAAACAAAGAACTTCCCCCCAAAACCAAACCAACAACAAAAAACCCCCTAGAGAATAAAAATCATCTATTAGAAGTCTCTGTCCCACCCACGGGAATTTAATCAGAAAACTAAACCAAGGTGAATATGAAAACCAAGGATTTTTTCTGCCTCTCTCCTTCTGTGTATACACATTTGAAAAAAACCCATATATATATTTAACAAGTCATCAGTCATCATAAGTATTACTACAGTAGCAGTCATACTTTCCATCTCTACAAAATATAGTCATAATGATGTTCTAAACCTAGCAACATTGACATTCCTGATTTCCCTAGGGAATACTGTGGCAAGAAGGAAGATCTGCCAGGCTACAGCAAAATGTAGAACACTGCACGATTACCCCAGGGTAATCTGTTTCAAAAAAATTGCAAAAATAATGACAAGGAAGGTAGAGCAACACTTCCAAACAAAACTACAGAGCATCCCAGAGCTGAAGGTTACCCATGATGTTGTTAACTTGCACAGCCCTTGGCAAAGCAGACCATTTCTAGTGGCATGGGTTCACTCAACATAGAGCTTCTGAGCAACTGACTGCAACAAAAGTAATTTCAAGGCTGAAAAATATGCAGTGTGTAAATAAGCTCACATGAGCTAATGAAAAAGTATAAAGACCAAGAGAAGTCAGGAAGGGAAGCGGGGTTAGGAGACGTGCAGGATGGGTCTCTTGCCAAAACTAGGAGCCTTCCTACAAATGTAGGATTTGAAATGACATAAAAAGTCACTCATTTTTTACCTAGGAACCTGAAAAAAAAGATTATTTTTACATGACATCCTTTCTTGAACACATATTTGTCTCAAGCACTATTGTATTTCCTGCAAATAGAGTAAAAATTACTATTCCCAACTCCTTTGTAACAAAGTTCAAAATTCCTTGTGAAAAATTCTGTTACCTGTAGGCTATGAAACACAGTGAACTAATGGAGCCTTCTTCACTCATAAGTTGCTTCAGAGAGGAAGATTCATTTTAATTTGAGTGAAGTGATTTTTGACTACATAATTACCACCTGGGCTGCCTCTAGAATGATTTTGCTATACAGTTCTTAAAAATGTCAGTGCATTGCTTATCCAATTCTACGCATGTTATAAAACTTTTCTTCAGATTCACAATAGCAAGGCAGAGGTAATAGTAGATCCTGAGCCTATACAAAAGCTGAAGGCAGATAAAAGATGCCAAGTGAACTAACCTTTTGTTGTCAACACAGATCTGAATTAAAATGCCATCAGAAGTTCCTTTCACGAAGTTTTATGTCATTTACCACCTTATACCCTTAGAATCCATCCCTTTTCTTGTTTGAAGCATGAAAGTATTGCTAATAATTTTACTTAAACCTATTCAGTTTTACTGAGTTGTCACCAGCTTTTATTGGATGAAGATCTTTTTGAAATTATCAGTGAAAGTGTGACCCCTCTATACCACGCAAGCACCTTCAAGACACTGAGTGACATTTGCTCAAATGATGGTGGATTGCTGTACAGTGCTGTAGTGACAGCATGTGAGTGACTCCAGGTGCAGCCAAACTCTCACAGAGATGTTCCACTGTAACCTTTCAGGAAGACATGATTTCTGAGCCCACAGCTGTCTCGGATGTAGGAAGGGATATTTAGAAAGTAAGACATAAGAAAGATCAAAGTCATTATATGAAATGAGTAACTGGGGCTCTTTCTAAGTACTACCTGGAGACATGCACCCTAAAGAAGCCTCATACCTTGCAAACTTGAAACATCAGTAGGAGTTAGAGTACTAATCCTAACAGACACAAAGCATCACAAGGACCACAGACATGAAAGCACACCTAGCTCAGAGCTTGACAGCTTGCCTGGATCCAAAAGGTCAGAGCCTAGTCTGACATAAAGCAGCTCTGCAGCATCCTAAAAGGTACTCTGAAACCTTGTTTGTTTAACAGGAGCAGGTAATGCCTATAATGACATTAAAATGCTGTCCAGAGTCTGGTGCTGCAATGGTGCCCCAACAGCACCAGGTGGGTGATGCTTGTGTTGGGCTGTCTTGCTGTGGAGTTGAGCAGGTGACTGCTTTTCAGGGAAATACAAACCCTGCTTTGCCAGGGCTAGGGCCAGAGCAACACAGGAACAGGGAGGAAAGGAGCTTGCAAGATAACCCAGCCTCTCCTCTACCTTCTCTACTGAGAGACCAAACTCATGCAGCTACTTTAACCCAGCCTGGAAATCTTCCACGAGAGATGGCACAGGCCCCTGCCTGTTCCCAGGCAGTCTCCTCTAGCATCTCACTCTCCTCATGATTAGAAAGTTTTCCTTCATGTCTGAAGCTCCTCTACTGCAGGTAGATCCATTCTCCTTGATCTACTCGCTGTGGACAGAGAGATCAGACTACTCCTTTCCTGTCTGCCACCACCTCTGACGTAACATAACTGAGGGGACAAACGCTCTCAGTCTCAACTCTGCCAGACTGAACTCCAGCAGCTCCTTGGCTGAACTCCTGCACACCTTGTTTTCCAGCTGCTCTTGCTGCTCTCTCCCAAAATTTCTTCTGTCAGCTTTTCCACCTCCTCCTAGAAGGGGACTGCCTTAAACTAGGCAAAATACTACAGCTGAGATCTTCTGTGTGCCAGCAACAGAAGGAGGATTTCTCCAGGTATCTTCCACACAGCTATCCCCCTCCTACACCCCAGTATGTTGCCTGTTTGCAGCAGTACAACATTATTGGCTCACACTCAGTTTTTGTATCACTGTAACTCCCCCACCCCCAGATCTTTTTCCAGAAAGCAGCCACTTCTTTTTCCCCATCCTCCACACTTGCAGTTGGCTTTTTTTGTGCCTAAATGTGGTCATCCCAACCAAATAGCATCCAACTTTTTTCCAGACCATTTTTGTAGTTTATCGTGGCTATTTGGGTTTGACTCCTGCCCTTCAACATTCCTGCAGCATACCTAACAGGTTTGTGTAATGTGTAAATGTACTTAGAATTGAATAGATATAAAATGTATGATGGAATACCATATTACATATACCATAGATTGTGATGTTCTATCAGTAATTGTATAGTACCAAACTCCGGGCGACCTCTGTAAATATTTCTGTGTTACACAGCATTTCAGGGCAACTGGTTTGACATCTATTCTGTGCCTGTTCTTTTTCAGAACAATGTAGTACAATATTACACCTTGTAAGAGTTTCATGAGCATCAGGCTTCAGTAGTTTGCAAATGAGTTTCATGAAAGACTGTGAAAACCACTACTGAGCCAAGAAACATGTCAACTATTATTTCTCCCATATCCAGGAAACATGATACTCTCTCACATGAGAAAATCAGATGGCTTCCATGCAATTTCTTCATAACATAATCTGATGACTGCTGCTCATCTCCTTATTACCTTCTAAATATGAATCAACAGCTTACTTGCTCAATAACTTTTCCTGTTTTTTTGCTCCAGGGATTAATCCCAAACTAATTAGTTAACAAATTAGTTAACTAATTTGTTAGTTAATCCCAACTAACTAGTTAACAAATTCCTGGCTTCTCTTCTTCTTCCTTCACAAAGGTGCTATTTATTTCTCTTTTTTTTTTCTTTTACAAGTATAACAGTCCTGTACTGTATCAACAGATCAATAATTCTTTTACATATTAAGATCAAATTAGCTCCTGAGCCAGCGCAGTTGCCTGCACAGGCAAGCTGCCTTGGCAGTATGGTGCTTTCCCTCCCATTACACTAAATAGCTCTTTTTAAACAAGTCTCTAATCTTTCTCTTTCTTCTTTGAAAGTGTCTTTCTCTTAGTTGTTAAAATGTACTCACTTTCTACTAGGACTCCACACTGGAAGCCACTTGGTTTGAAACATCTAAAAAGGCATTGTAGCCCAGCTTAGAAGTGCTTTGCTCAGAGGGGTCTTTACTTAATTTACATACAAGTCTTGCCCATAGCCCTTACCTTGGAAGTGCCAGAACACTGAGACCCTGGAATTTTAGAGAGATGTTTCCTTTGAATATTGAATTGTCCTCCAATGTAACCTTACTTTGCAAGTGCCAGAATTTGGGATGTAGGGGAGGGAAGAGTTTAAAAATGATCTTTGTTCTGTTAGAGAACACAGCAACACTTTGCTGCTGAAGTGATTGAGGACAGGCTGAAGGGCGGCGCTTCTGTTGAAACAAGATCTCAAAAAACTGTTATCTCCTCAAATATTTTCTATTTGTATCATGAGGCTCTGACTGCTGAATTGGACTTAAATTCACAAATAATTTAAATCAACATAAAATTACATATGCTGTCACTTATTTTTGGGCAAATAAATTCTGAGTTTGCTTTGTGCCTATTTTTCCTCTCTCAAAGCACAAATTTATAACTTTGCCTATGAATTAATTCTGATTTTTTAAGGTTTTGTGTTTTAGCAAAACATGGATAGTTTTTCATTACAACAGCAAAGACACACCAACCTGTCAAAAAGCATTTGTTACAAACCCAAAAATTTGCTACAAAGAAAAGATTCTGAAAAACAATTCAACAGAATTTATATTAAGATCTTGTTAACATTAGCAAAACAAGATTTCTATAATGGTATAAAAAATAACTAAACACTTCAGCAGATGCTTCAGCGAGGCAAAAATATCTGGCAGAAAAAATCTGAGGGATTTTTTATGTAAACTGCCCTCTTCCTTCACCCTCACTTTGCTGCTGCCACTCACATATTAGATAACAAAAAGCCCAACTGCTCACAGATGCACAGATGAGTTTTGCCCAGAGAAACAGCTGTTCAGTGCCATCTCTGATACTTCCTCATCTGCAGCTTTTCAAGGCACCAGGCTAGCACTGTTCTGTTGCTCCTAACAGAAGAGATAGGAGCTGTAAGAGGCATGGTTTGGGGTTTTTTTGCATAAAGAATATGGAGCTTAAGTAACTGGGTGAGAGTGAGAAAGGTAAGTGTGGAAACATCAAGGTTATCAGTAGGGAACAAAAAGCACTAATCCCAGGTTTGACCTGAATTTTCCTACTGTTGGATTAGTTTAGATATTTTGCATTAATCTTTTCCACCAGACATTTTCATTCTGTGATCTGCAAGTACCTGGTTTTGCACAGCTTCTATCCTCATTACCTTATATTAACTTAAAATTATACATATCTTTTGCCAAAGAGATAATGGTCTTCTCTATTTATCTATTTTACTTCTCACTAACTAAATTGGATTCTGCTTGCCTTCTGAAATGTTATAAGTAACCTTATATTTATTTACAGCCAAGCTGCCTGAGGGAATAAAATCTGGTTCCTCCCAGGAAGATATAAGTGCTCTCTGCAGTACATAGCCCATTTAATGAAAAAACAAAATACTACTATAATTACAAGTTTTCAGGACTTTGTGAAAACCCTATAAATGTTTTCTTCAGCCATTCACAATGAATAATTTAATAATTTCTAAGTATTTCCAATTATTTCCTTGGAACAGCTTGTAGAAGAACAAATTCTTTTGTGTCAATTCATAAAAATAATACAGAAAATGTTCTTTCAGGAGATGTAGACTTGGCTGATACTCAGCCTAAAATCTTCATGAATGGATTGCAGTATAGCCAGTATATTATGAACCTTATATGCCTTACATTGATCATGGATAACTCCTTGGCATGGGAGCCAAACTGAAGGTGAATGGGAAAAAAAGAATGAATGAGAGTGGATGAAGCATTTTCCAGACAAGAAAGAAATAACAGAGATACAGTCTAACAGCAATATGATTACCTTTGTGATAGGCTAAGAATATAGCATTTAATTATTCACATTTCTTAAAAAAAAAAAATAAATACATCAATTAAGAGGATATATACTGTAATATAAAAGTGGAGTTTCTGAGGCATGATGCTAATTTTCAACAGTTACACTTGCACAGAGAAATCTGGGGGTTTTTAAAGCAGAGAAATAAAATATTTGCAAAAGTGCCTGAATTTTCAATACAAGTTTTAGCAATCAGAGGAAAAAATGGAAGGACCAGCTGGTAGAGGGTGTAAGAGAAACATCAGCAAGTGCCAAGCTTTCCCTGGCTTGTCTCTCCTATAACCTGTGACCTTTCTCTGCAAGCACTGTTCTCTCTTGCCAAATGGTGTTACTCACCAAAGCAAGTTATAAATTTTAGAAGGAAAAAACCAAAAAGGTAATGCCAGGAAGCCCTAACAGCAAAAAAATGTGGGGGAAGCAGCAAGGTCAGTCCCTACTGCTGTAGTTAGGGGAGCAGAAGGACAACACAGTGATGAAACACCTCTCTTTCCACTGTTTCAGCACACTTCATGGGTCAGCATTTGCTTTGCAATTGAGTGGAGGTGAGAGGGAGCTCTGCTGAATTATGGTATCACTGCTTTAAGTTCCAAAGAGATAAATATATTAATATTCAAAATGAATATTTAAATTTATTTCAGTTTCCGCTTGATTCAAGTTGCCACTGTTTTTCCTCAATCCTGCCACAAATACATGGTCTGTTCACAGTATGCAGTAGGGTCACCTGGCATTCAAAAATACTGTACTGAAAAGACTATAAGCAGTATCAAAATCTAATAATTTCTTATGCATTAAGAAAAACCTCTCTCTTCCAGGAGTTGCTGCTAAGTTACTCACAACATCATTTTAAGTACCTCCGTGATTACTATCTAGATGTCCTTCCAGCTGTTTGAACTTCTGCACCGAGTATTATATTCAATATTAACAATAGCACAAGTATTCTTAGTGTTTATTTGCAGCTTGCCTGCAATTTTTGCTGCAACCCTTTCTCCCTTTATCCAAATTCCCTATTAGTTTGGGGCTTTCTTCTGAATCCAACATCCAGATAAAGTAAATTGCTCTAAGACCATAGAGTTGAGAAGGCATTTTGGAGCAGTACAGGACAACCAAAACACAGGGGAAGGTCGAAAGCCAGTCTGCAGCCCACGATTCTGTCAATAGGAGCAGCAGCTGATGCATTGCCCTTCTCGTGGGGGACCCCTGGGAACAGCCCTGTTTCCACCTTCACTGGTGGGACTGTCAACTACCTGAGTCACAGTCCACTTGCTGACAGCAGCTGCCACACTTGGACCCTCAAAGCCACGACCTGAAAGTGATTTGTTGTTAACATATAAGAGATGGGATGTTCAGAAAGTAGTCCTAATAGCATTTTCTAGAGGGCTGAGGAAATTCCATCTCCACTGCTGATTTTGTCTCCAGTTCCTGGAGATCTGGTTTGGGCATCACATCAGCTCACTCAAGTATGGGTGAGCAAGGGCTAAGGACATAATGAATATTTGGTAAAAAAAGCAGCAGGCATTTTCCAGCTAGCCTACGCCTGCAGCATCTTGAAGCAGGAACAGCCAAACAGAAAACACATTTGTATTTTTGTTTTTTCTGCTTCTTAATTTACAGTTTGGTTTGGAGAGTAAACTCAGCACAACCAAAACTCGTTTCCATAAGCAAGCAGATACAAAACTGGGAGGAGCAGTTGACTTCCTAGAGGGCAGGGAACCCTGCAGAGAGACCTCAACAAATTAGAGAGCTGGGCAATCACCAACTATATGAAGTCCAAAAAAGGGAAGTACTGGATTCTGCAACTGGGATGGGACAATCCTGGATGTACAGACAGACTGGAGAATGAGAGGCTGGAAAGCAATGCCAAGGAAATGGACCTGGGGGTCCTGCTTGATGGCAAGTTGAACATGATTCAGCAGTGCCCTGGCTGCCAGGAGGGCCAACCCTGCCTGCCCTGGGGGACATCAGGCACAGTGTCACCAGCTGGGCAAGGGAGGGGATTGTCCTGCTTTGCTCTGCACTGGTGGGCCTCACCTCGAGTGCTGGGGGCAGTTTTGGTGCCACAGTATAAAAAAGATACTAAGAGAATATCATGAGGGCAATGAAGATGGTGATGGGCCTCGAGAGGAAGGCGTATGAGGAATGGCTGAGGTCACTTGGCCTGTTCAGCCTGGAGAGGAGGAGATTGAGGCAGACCTCATTGCAGTCTGCAGCTTCCTCAAGAGGGGAGGAGCAGGGGCAGGCACTGATCCCTTCTCTGTGGTGACCAGTGACAGGACACAAGGGAATGGCCTGAAGTTGTGTCAGGGTAGGGAGGTTTGGGTTGGGTATTAGAAAAAGGTTCTTCACCCAGAGGGTGTTTGGGCACTGGCGCAGGCTCCCCAGGGAAGTGGTCACAGCACCAGCCTGACAGAGCTCAAGAATGGTTTGGACAATATTTTCAGGCACACAGTATGACATCCTGACCTAGGGATGGTCCTGTGCAGGGCCAGGAGTTGGCCTCAATGATCCTTGTGGGTCCCTTCCAACCTAGCATATTCTGTGATTCTGTGAACATGGATCTGCTACACCAATCCCTGAAATTGACACCAAAGCTGCAAAGCAAATGAAAAAAAATACTTCCAGAGGGATTCCTTGTCTGTGAGAGGAATTGATGCTGCTCTCCCAATACATGATGCAAACTAGCAGGTAGGTATTAGCCTCACAGTGACCTTGCTATTTGCATTGAAGACAGTGCTCCATTTCCCCTAAGACCCCATGACCCTCTAGCCTTGTGGACTTTCCATATACATTCATAAGTCAAATTTTTGTTTCTTAGAAACTGACTCTCAGCTTAAAACCTACAAGTCTGATAATGCCCTGGATAACCTGTTCCAGCATATTAACTCCCCACAGGAGTGTTGCTTTTATACATAGAGCAGGACAGACCAAAGCCCACAGCAAAAGAGGTACCATAACAAAAAGCAGAAACCCAGAATTCCCATTCACAGTGCCAGGCAGCAAGGGTTCTCTATGTTATCTCCCATCATGTTCATCTTTTGAACAGGCTTGGTCTTGCAAACTCATAGACACATCAGTAATCTTGGCTAACAAAAAAGCAGAGAAAATAGTCACATGTAGAGGAAATTGCAAGCTCAAGCCCATTATTTACCAGAGTACACAGCTCGTATCAGTCATTTTTACATTCATGAGTAAGGCCCTTAGGCAGCAGGCCTACTGTTATTNAAGCAGAAACCCAGAATTCCCATTACACTGCTAAAGGTACACAACCTCAGTGATACCCCTTTGGTCAC
The DNA here is from genome assembly GCA_013398275.1 of Promerops cafer. NCBI lineage: Eukaryota > Metazoa > Chordata > Aves > Passeriformes > Nectariniidae > Promerops > Promerops cafer. Next base: position 3,400,579 of record VZSE01007196.1, on the reverse strand, counting down.
CCTAGAAGACTATGGGTGGTCCAGAGACATCTACTGTGNATAGACACATCAGTAATCTTGGCTAACAAAAAAGCAGAGAAAATAGTCACATGTAGAGGAAATTGCAAGCTCAAGCCCATTATTTACCAGAGTACACAGCTCGTATCAGTCATTTTTACATTCATGAGTAAGGCCCTTAGGCAGCAGGCCTACTGTTATTAATTTTCTTTTTTTTTTAAATTTTCATGGACTCAGTTTATTTCTTCAAATCGTTTAGCTTTTGAGACTAATTAAATAATAAAAATGTCTGTTTGCAAAATTGCAGCATGTTGCTCTCACACAATGAGAAGAACCAGATGAGTATTTCTTTGGCTGCTAAAGTCAGTAGTTGTTTTTTGTCTTTCTCTTGCTTAAAAAACTGTTAAAAATTGGGGCACAGTTTTTTCAGCCTAAATTTGCATGAGTACTTTTTTTTCAGACTACAAACTAAGTTTTTGATACCCTCAGTACAGAGTTAACCTCTCTCTTGCAGGAGTCTGTGGACAACTCTTAGCGCTTATCTCTCTTGGGAATCAGATAATTCACTTAATTTCCAAAGATACAGACCTGAGAGCTTTGTTTTTCTAAATGCTGTCTTAATCAAACAAAAGAAAGACTCCTCTGCTGTTTTCAAAGGTGTTTACCAAAGTAAACATTTATCCACTTGTTCTTCAACCTATAGTTTTTACAGTGCTAAAATACCAGTGCATTGAGAGAAAAAACCTGCAGTGTGATGGTGATCCTTTTACTGGAAGTACAAATGAAAATGAATACTTTCAAAGCAGTATTTGGCATCTGGCATTTGTTGACCAGAGAGTCATAAAAAAATCTTACTCCTGAGAAAAGATGGGAGTACTTCACTGACAACATAATACATGTGTAATGTGAATGTAAGAATATATGAATAGGTGAGATACCTTGTAGGGTTTCTAATAACGTATGGTAATCACATTTTTAAAAAGACACGAAGAATTACTTCAACCTCATGAAATTATGCCATAGAAAGACATACTGCTTTTGTTCCTAGTATTAATAAATCTTAGAGAGGTATTTGACTCAGCCCCCAGAGGAACTGAATATCTTAGAGTCTTTAATGGGTTTACACTTATAAAGAAAACATGAGACAGAAAATTTCCTGGCCTTACACTGCTAAAGGCACACAACCTCAGTGATACCCCTTTGGTCACCCTAGAAGACTATGGGCAGTCCAGAGGCATCTACTGTCCTGCAAGACCTGTCCATGCAATTTTTTTAAATGCATCACTTTCAACCTATAGACATAGCAAAGTGAAAATAAGTATTCTCAGAAAAGTGGAAAATTCAATATTGCCATGCTAATAGCTCATCTACCACAAGAGTCAGTCACAGATCCACCAACAAAATTAGACCAGTTTTGACTGTCAGTTGTAGTGTTATCAAAATGCTAATAAACAAGTACACTTGATCTCACTAGAAATATTTAGTTAATTCTCTGAAGCATATTCTTCAGAAGCATCATTGGTGCTTCTGTGTTCAAATAATCTGTGGGTACATGTGTTTGTATGTGTGTGCAAAACTCCACTTGAATTTTTGATCGTTGTCTTTCAAAAACTGTCCTGTATTTCACATTTTTCTTCAACTGGAACCACTATATTTCCTGAGAAGCCAGGTGGTTTCCTTGAGAACACGCTACATGTCAGGGATGAAACTGGTGTCAGGACTTGCAGCCATTGCTTGAAAGTCTGCAGAGAAATTCTCTGTCCATACACATTTTATGTGTGTTTCTTCTGACCTTACAGTTACTTCTGGATTCAGGTGTGGTTTGAAGGATCAATATCAGTGACAAAATTGCTCCAGGACGTAAATGAGTTTGGTATACAAAACTTGGTTTTTGACAGCTCCTTCACTGTCATCACTGACCATTTAAATGAAATGTGATTAGATCCACAAACAATAAGAAATGTTGGGTGACACTCCTAAAAAAGAACCACCATAAATGGCACAAGGCTTAGACAAGAGTCCAAATGCAAAGTAGAAGACTGCCAGCAAATTCGATAGGATCACTGCTTCCTAAGTTTTGTTTGTTCATGTAACTGTGTGGATCCCCACTAGACATTTAATTTGGGAAACAGATTAAAATTTGGATTTGTTTGCTTTGGGTACCCCTGGTATCTACCTTTTAGGATCATTACCTTATCAGTCTGCATGTATACTCAGCAAGAAAAGCAATGTCCAATGTCTCAATCTTACAGGTACACATGAAGCCAAGTAGAAACTCAGTGTTTTCTGAGAAGCTCACAGTACATTGCCAACAGGACTCTTGTTACATCAATAGTGGATGTAATCCAGGTTTAACCTGTCTTCTCTTTTTTGTTATTTTAATGAAATTCTAATTTCACAAGGCATACTCCAGTTAAGAACGTAAAGAAATCCTCAATTTTCTTTTCTGGGCTCCAGTTCAGGAACATAGAGAGGATCCCAGTTTTGTTATCTATTTTCTTTGGGCATTGCCTCTCCATTTGATGAGGCATCAGCAATTAGCATTTTGGAAAAAAAGGAGAAAAAAGAAGGAAAAGACATCTTGTGAATTGCTCGATGTTTTCATTATGTTCTGCAGCCTAGTAGCTCTTCAGAAGTAGTAAATTAGCCTGCAGCACTGATTTTTCCCAAGACACCTCTATTACTTTGAATTTGCATCCTTATCATGTATATTATGTATGCCTGTGCGTCACTGTGCCTGAATTAGACTACAAGTTCCTTGCGACAGAATACCTTATTCTGTTCACAGCACTACATTCAATTTTGGTGCTCAAATAATAAAGTTAACATAAGGAACGTAATGGCAAGCAAAATCAACCAAAATATGCCTAATGCAAGACTAACTACAGGTCTAAGAGCTACTAGACAAAAATAAATAGACAGCACAGCCTGAAGGTTCACAGCTGAAGACTTCTAAAAGTACCCCCATAGACTTTGGGTGATCATTTCTTTCCACAAACACACATCGTGGGAGCTCTTCTACCAAGGGAGAGCAGCTCTTCCTAAAATAACTTCCTGCATAGAAGTACTTATTCTGAGTTCCTACTAATTATCTACTGTCTCCCCATTTTCCTGGCTCTCTGCAAGGCTGATCAGGGGAGAGGGGTTACATTCCACCTCGTGGCTGATTTTCAGAGGGATTTTCTGTCTCTCACTCAGGAGCTTGTGGGTTTCCATTTTCAGTTCAGTGCAAGGTAGCAGGAAGAAATATCCCAAGGCTAAGACTGCAGGTAAAAGAGTCCTTCAAGCTTATGCAAATATAGGACAGTTCATATGAGCTCTGTTACTTTTTTCTACTTCCTCTGTCTTGATTCCTGCCCTTCTGACATTAATAACTGCTGGCTTGAAGCCACTGGATCAATAAGAGGGTTTTGGCTCATTTTAGATCTATTACATGGACAGTATTCTGAGAAACAAGCACCAACAATGCCAACAGTATAAAATGATTCCTACATGTCCTGGATCAATGTGTTAGCAATTTTGCAAGTTCTGACAATGAATGCCACAAGGGATAATAGACCTTGTCTTTTGGAGAAAGAAATATATTATCATAATATTCATCTCAAAGAGTAAAAAAGGCCTAATTTTCTCAAGCATCACCATAGTATGATGCTAATTATAAAACGTATTATATAACCATAATTTATTTTGAAGAAGCTTCACTCTTTATAGCATTAAGAGCAATCCATTGCCAACCACAATGTTGTAGATGAAGAAATAGTCTGATTTAGCAGTTTTTGCTCCACTTTGTAGCATTCATAGATTTGCTTAATCTACAGTACTGACTTGATAATCTCAAATTTTCCATCAGGATTGTGGTTTTTGAAGGCAAAGAGACGTATTAGCATTACTCCAAGCAGTGCCTGGAATTACTGAAAATATGCAGGATTAGAGGAAGGAAATGGTATTTTCTGTCTAGCGAGTAGTTTTATTCTGTTTGCACTGGACAGCCCTCCACGTATGGTTTGTTTCCCAGTGGTGCTGACTCCTTTTTTTCATTAAGTGTTCTTCTGCATTAATATCTTGCAAGCTCTGCCTTTCTGGCACAGCTGTGGCTGTCCTATCTATAACAGAACGGGATGCAGCCTTCTCATTTAGCAAAATGATTTTTTTAAATTTATGCCTGTGTAAAATTTTTATGCATGCTGCAATACTTACGGAGCAAGCACGAGCTGTATTACATGGAAGTGATTCCTTGCACCTCACCAAACACAGAGGAGTCAGGAATTTAAATAGTCGGGAGGATGCATTCTCATTTCCCAGCAATATTTCATCCTCTCTCTTCACCTGCTCCTGTGGTTTTCCTGCTTGGAGCTGAGCAGAGCACAGGGACAGGAGAAGGTGTTAGGTCAGCTGTGGGGTGATACAGCAGTTGTTTCAATGACAGCAGTCCTTTCAAAATGGAGATCAGAACTTCATCAGCAAATAGCTAGTGACCTGGAAAGGCAGGTAATTTAGTGCTTGGCTGCAAGATGAACACTTAATTGAAGCCTTATCAAGTGCTTGCAGAATTTACTCCTGGAGCTTACAAGCAGGCTCAAATGCCCTGTGAAGCAAAAGGGATTGTTGTTATCTTACACCATCCAAACCAGTTGAATTGCATTTCTGAAGAGCCAAACAATCCAGATGGACATAGATGGGGCTTCCTCACACTTTTCTGCTTCCTCCTGCTGTCAGAGTTTCCAGTGATATCAAACTTGTCACAGACTAAGCGCTGCAACATAAAGCTTGACTTGAACAATGTTCAAGTTCTTGAGAAATGCCAATATCCGTGCAGCCCATCAGTTCTTGGTTTAGACATGGCTGCAGCAGAATAAAAACCATCAGTCTATTTCTCTTCTACCGCTAGGAAGGTGACCTCCAGTCTTGGGCAGGCTTCAATGCACAATCAAGCAGCAAAAAAAATAATAATTCAGAAACCAGTAGATATGTGTGGATAAATTTCACCTTCTCTGTTAGGCCTACTCACTCTTGTGGACTGCCTTAGAAAGCTGGTTTTTGTACTGTGGATACTTTCATGGGTATTACCATAATGTCTCCAACTATCTTTGCCTCTAGGATAACACATTAAAACCACCAGATTAGAAAAAGCAGGAGGATAAAAATCTCGTACCATTTTTTCCTGGAGATTTAACAGAGGATAGAAATCTTGTACCATTTTCCCTGGAGAAACACAATTTTTTTTGCCACAACTAAATGTAGGGGGAAAAAGATCTAAAGCATAACTGAGCAAATGCCTCCTTACTTGACTGCCCATAACTCCCTTTCCTTGATTCTTTGTCAGTGTTTGACACAAGAGGAATAATTTCCATGGGAAGATGCTTTGTTTGGAAAATTTGCCTGTGTTTCTTTGCTGATCAGCAAGCAAGGCTTCAAAAATACAAATGCAAAGATCACCAACTTTTATCCAAAAATAAAACATGTTTATCACATGTGCTATACTCAACTAGAAGCTGAAGATGTGCTCCTTTGTTTGCTCACCCTTGTAAGTATATAAAGAGAAATCAGCTAGCAGTTAACTGTGCCACATTCTAAGGGATTTTATTTTTGTGTGTGTGCATGCACTGATAAGAGTCATGAATTTAATTTTTTAATTGACTTTGGGAATGAATAAGGAATGGTTTGAATTATCCCCTAGGGTAGCAGCACTCCCCTGTGGAATAAAGCCCTGTCATCAGTGGTGTCGACCAGAAATGCCAAATGTCAACTAACAGAAATGCCAGGCTTTGCAGTGGTCTTGACTAAACTAATCATAATTCCACAGTGTCAGTTCTTTCACCTCTACATCATCTGAAAAGTACAAATAGGGCATAACTTGGCGCTGGCTGCCAAATGGAGATCAACATTCCATGGAGGGGAACACTGAGCAGGCAGGAAAGGAGCCAGTGCTGTGCCCTGCAGAGTGGGCAGGGGCAGTGGGTTCAAGCAGAAGGCAGAAATCCTGGCTTGCTCTTTGCTGGTGCTGACCAAGCAGAGGCATCTGCTAAGTCAGGTATCAAGATGGTAGCACAAGAACTGGGAACTGTTGCTCTGACTATTTTTACCCTGATTCCAAGCAAAGGACAGCATTTGAGACAATCCGGACTAATACTTTGAATATTTCTCCTTATAAAGACAGGAATCCATTTACAATTTAGCAATAGGCTTCATCTGTGAAAGACTTGTTTTGCATATGACCCTGGATGTATTCTCCAGAATACACCAGTATGATGAAGACAGCTTTAAATATCTTCCTCAGCAAGAATAGTGTAGTAATGGAGATCTTAGCAACAATATGGACATGAACACCACCTGTCTGAGTAAACTTGTCAGAACAACTCAGACATTAAGTTGAAAGTCAAAACAAAACCACATTTTCTGGAGGTTCATTAGTTTTAAGACATCATTAAAATCTTATGGCCTTTCCTTATGATTCTCTCAAATGTGAATTATTGTAGCAATGGATGAGACAGTACACTCCAGCTATTCTGAAACTTCTGCTGCTGTTGCAAAATACACAGTCAATTTAGTTTACTGCACTGGATTAGAGATAAACCTGTAGATCTTAAGAAGTGACCTTCAATTTCTTTTTATCAGACTCTCAAGAAGTCTTAGATGTCATTGGTTTGACAGCATGGCAGAGCATTTGTCTAACTCACTTGCAAACGTAAGTAAAAATGCACTAAAAGTGAGGTGATAAACTCCAGTTTAACTCAAGGATTCTGCTCAGCACAGCATCCAGTGCTGAATCTGCACACTACAATTGCTGCGTCACCAGTGACCTTCTTTCGACTCTCATTCCCATAGCCCACTGCAGATGCTAAACTCTGATCAGGTACAGCTATTACAGATAAACATGCCTGTAGGCAGATAATTGAATTAAGCAAACATGCTATTTTCCGTGCAATTTAGAACCAAGTTCTTTTCCATAGAAATTTACAACTTCAAATTTAGGGATTTACCCTCTATTTTCAAACTTTGGCTGATCCATCCTTCAAACCTCTCCCACAAGACAAATTTTATTTTACACACAAGGTAAGACATGAAGGACTGTCTATGCTCCAGTCATCAGTGTAGCATCATTAGTGGTGAATGTGTTCTTCTTGTGATTCCACACAAGAAGAGCAATAAAAGCTGCATTTCTCCTGCCTGTTCTGCTCATTCCTTTATGGATCTCATGCAGCTATAGCAGTGACTGTTACTGACCCTAATCAGCAAAGCTGTAGTAAGGACAAAGCAATTTGAACAAAACTCAAAAAGCAAAATATTGGCAGAATTGGACAGAAGGTTCCCATCTTTCAGATATGCTATGCTGAGATCAGCCCCATACTTCATTTTCTGTTTCTCTCCAGAAAAAAAATTAAAATAAATGAGACATTAATCACTAAAGTTTCAAATACTGATCTCATTGTAATGGGAAATTGATCTAAAGAAATCTACCAACAATGCATTTTGCTGAAAAGGTAGCCCAAATAAGCTCATACTTAAAATTTACAGATCTTCATGCATCTACTGAAATATTAGGATGGTTTTCTCATCATCCTGCTACCGACACAGTTTCATGCTGTTTAGTATAGCTGTGGTATTAGTGAGAAATATTGTTCAAGTTGATGATGAAACCAACAGCAGGGTAGATTGTCTCTGTGTTCATTATCTCGGGGAAACAGCACTCAAACAAATTATCTCAACACAACACAGGCTAGCCAAAGTGGGCAGGTGTCCACAAGCCAGTGCCTTCCCCCCCTTGTCTGCAGCCTGTGCAGTGTCCCTGCAGCTCCTCTGGGTCTGGGTTTCAAGAGCAGGGTAAGGAGTCTGGCTGTTTGCACTGCAGCTTTTCAGAGGCAAACACAGACTGCAAAATCCACTGAAACTGATTCAAAGTGCAGCAATTTCTTGCTACACTTAGGGGTGGGTTTCTGAACAAGAGACGATTTCCTGTACCTATAGTTGGGTCTCCCTGGCGAGACTCCTTGATTGTTCCATATATCACATCCTAGTGGGTGTAGGATTTCCCTCTAAAATCCTATACATCAATGTATGTCCCACATGAAACTGCAGTATGCAGTTCAAAAATTCCTTCACTGCTACTTCTATTCCTTGCCTAAATCTCAATATTTTGTTTTCTCTTTCTTTGAAAAGTTGCAAACCAGGATCATATACATGGAAATTTTGTTTTAAAATTATTGTTCCAAATTATTTCTTAAAGTCAGGAAGAAGTCTGAAAAAAAGCAATTTCTATCAGCAGTTCTCTGTCAAAAGGTAGAGAACTACAATTCAGTCTAGATTTTCAAGAACATTCACTTAAAAATTTGTAACATCCTTCATCTTGAAGCTAGCATTCATATTTTATATTTCTTATACTGTCTTGTTATGATTGTGAAAAGGTCATAGTGTGGGAACTGCAGTATTTTCAAAAACTCTATAATTGTCTTCTACTTTTCTCCTTATTTTAGTTCATTCACTGCATAAGGGAGATATAAAAATCTAGAAGTTCTATCCAGATATTTCAAAATGTTTATGGGAAGAAAATGGTTTTTATTTACTAGCTTTATGACAATTTTTTAGTGTCAGGTTTGGCCCTATGAATTTATTTTCACACCAGTATAAAATAAAGTAAGAGAGGCAATCCAAACCTTGTTTAGGACAACGTTGAAAAAAATTACTATGGGGCAAAAACTTTTAAAAAGACCTTAGTTTCCTTATGATAGTACTTAAATTATATTCAAATTAATTCTGTGCAAATTGAACGTCTGAGTTTTGTGCAGGTTTACAGAGGATCTGCACTGCACCTGCCTAGTTTGAATGGTGCTTTTGCCCATGATAAGATAGCTTCCCCTGTGGGATGTCAGAAAATGTTAGGACTGTCCCAGCTAAGCATGGTCAGCATCAATCGGTCTAGAGATTGAATTTTTTCTTCTCAGTTTCATGCTGTGGTAGAATAATCTCTTTTTTTTCCTTCCAATTTCCTCAAAAAGGCTCCTCAGAGACCCCAGTTACAGGCTCACAGATATAATCATGGCAAAAAACACTCTCCACTTCAATCCTGAATTAAGCATTGCTCCATTGTTCATCTCTGGAAACTGCAAAATGAATGACTGTGGGCTAAATCAGATCATCTCTGAACATAAATTGTCACACCTGAGGTTTCTGCAGTAGAAGCACGTTAACTTAAGCCCACTGAAGTTGTGTCCCTTCTGGCTGGGAAAGTGCCCAACTTTTAAGGTTAGCTTTCTTTAAGAATCTGGAAGCATGTAGGTTTTAGTCCAGAGAAAACACAATAATTGCTCTTCTCCATCAAAAACTATAGCATGGGGTGTACACCACAGCACAGAGGACAACGTCAATGAAGTTAGCAGTGTGTGAACAAAATTGTCAGGGCCCTTATCTCCAGTGACCAGAACACACATCCAGTGATTCTCCTAGCTAGAACAAAGCCACTCTTTCTGTCTGCAAGTGAATGACTCACAATAAAAATTAATTGTCAAATTAAGCTGTTGATTAATCCAGGGATATTTCTATCCAATGATCCTGAGAAAATACTATTAAAGCAGGAAAGTATTTTTTTTCTTTTCTTAGCTGATCATTCAATAGACTTTAAGCAAGGAATTGCTAATTTCTAGCAATTTAGCCTTCAAATTTGATGTACAATTTAGAGCCCATAAAATACATGGGTCTTCTGTGATTATAAAATGAAGGTTTAGACCATTTATTTGACTAATTACCTATTTTTTCTTTTTTTTGTGCTGACTTGAGTATGGCTCTGAAAGAGAAAACTGTACATCAAGAAAAAGTTAGAACTTTAAAGGAGTGAACAATGCAATTTTCATTACATTATATCCTATCCTCATTCACACACTCCACAATTTTTCTGTGCAAACGCTATATCTAAAATATACTTCCTACCCTAGTTCATTATTTTTTACCTTCAATTCCCTTTTAAAACAAAACACATTTTTTTCCTAAAGGAAGAGAAGGGGGGAAAATGTCCCCTCTCACCTTTTTATTTATTTTTCAACCCTGAGGAATATCGAAGTCTATTTAAGCACAAAATGACACAGCACTGATTCTTACAGATTTATACACTGTTCCTACATCAGGTAACTGCTCTGCAGAGACTGTTCTTGTATGGAGCAGAAGGTGTCCTGCCTCTGGACTCCCAGAGTGTCCAAGAGGCTGGATGATCTATGGAGTGACACTAAATCATCACCATGAATAACTGCTAATTAACATCACTAAGTGACCTTTCTGCTGCAGGCAAGAGAAATTTAAAAAGAAAAACAATTCTAATTGTTTCCCAGGCAGCTGACTTGAACGCCCACAGAAAGATCCAGATTCAAGTTCTCTACATCTGTGCTGCTCACAGACTGCAAACTGTGCTGAGAAAACTCTTGACCCTGCTACTCCTCGTCATTCACACTTCCACTTGTTACTGCCATTCACTTCTGCTGCATTAGCAGCATCATTCCTCTTCAAACACCAGAAATTAGAATTAGTCAAAAAATTGCACAGAAGTGAGGAGATATTTCATGTCCCAGCTCCACAAAGAATTTCTACTCAAGACAACCATTCATTGTCCAAACCAGACACAGAGTTTCTCAGTCCTTGTCCCCACTGCACCAGCTGCTGTGTTCACCTCAGTATTTTATGGGACTTTCTGTAAGGAATGGAGATTTCTCTGTCAGGACTTTCACATTACCCATAACAGACTAAAGAATGTTAGGAGCTTAGAAATCTGTACAAGGCACAAAAATTATTAGGTTTCTAACAGGGTCCAAGATCCTACAATCTCAGGTGCTAGACATCACATGCTTTTAAAAAAACCAAAAATCTCTTGTCTCAAATGCTTACTGTGTTTGTATGAAAGAGACAAATTTAACAAAAGAATGAAACTAAGGTGTACTTAATGTGCCAAGCAGGAATGAGACAAAGCTCATTTGCTCTCACTCGCTCCCTGTTACTCTTAATTGTATGGATCATTTACTAAAACTTTCAAAATAATATGCTGTGATTTATAAAAACTGATACCCATCCATTAAGGAAGATGTGACTACAATCAAAAATATTGCACCAAGCTAGGTTTGAATTTTAAACTCTTTTTTTTTTTTGTTAATTTATTCTAAAATCAACCAGACAGGTATCACTGTGTGCTGCAAATTTCAACTACTGGGGTGCTGTTGACTACAGATCAGCAGCAGCTTCTGCCTCGGCCAGGCAATTCTTTTGCAAGAATGAAAATGGCAAGCATGTGTTTTTACTTGTAATTGATTTCCCAACAAACTGCAGCACTGGGTTGTCTCTCACTTTTTCAAAGATTTTCAATTACATCAATTCCTACTGACACATAGAAGATGTGCAATGTGTCTTGCATGAGTCCATTTTTTGAAAGCACCTGTCTCTGAATTATGTTATCTCACTTGCAGTCTGAGCTTGCTCAGCAAAATGGCAACACTAGACCCAGAGGATTAACATTGCACCAAAGTGCTCAGCATCTGGCAGTTAACAGGGTATGATATTAGTGGTGTGTCAGGCTTTTCATATGAAGAGTAAGGAAAAATTTCTCCAGATTTTCACAAAGCATGAAATTCAAAACAGAGGTGACCCTTGGCTTGGTTATTGAAGGTTGCAAGCCTGGCTTATCCTAAATCAACTAATAAATGCCTGCTTATGCTGAAAGGAAATGGTCTGTATGGAAAAATGAGCATTTTATGTATATCCTTTAGAGGAAATCAATAAGTCTCTAATTTCCTTGATACGGAATTAGGTGCTTAGTGCATTAAAACTGCTATGTAGAGTAACTAAACCTCCCATCTTGCTCTGCATACTTCTATTTATGCAAATGGTTCCCTCCACCTCCTGAGCATTAGTATTTTTAGCATACAATTGTTAGTGTGATTACATGTATAAACATTTGAATGATGCATTCAAGTTACACTTGTAAGTGATAAACAATGATTGGAGGAATATCCTTAGTACTGTTTCCCGAGTTCTGCAATTCTTTGGTTTTGGCTTCAGAGTATATTCGGCCCATGATACTCTCCCTGATATATCTCAATCCCTAAAGTAATTAAAAGAAATTATTGTAAAGCATGAAAAATTAGCTCATGATTTTCCTTCAGCTGAAGCCAGAGTAAGGACTGAACCCCGAGAGAGACAGGTTCAGGCCCTTTCCTGGGATTATACATTAAATTCAATTCTTGTTCTTGCCCTGGGACAGCAAAATGCAGGTGACAAACCACCACAAAGCCACAGGCATTGCAGGATGCCATGCTGTGACATCGTCTTGCCAACAACACTCCAGCAGCATTTAGTAGGCAATTGCTGATTCAAAATCTGCATTCCCGTAACCTTGGCTCACTGGTCAGATGCTGGCAAAGCTTCTGAAACAGGACAGTGCCCGTGCTATTTTCAAGGGCAGATGAGCAAAGTATTAGTTGCTTTACTCACAGCACTTAGAACAGAAGATTTTTTTTTTTTTGGACTTGATCAATTGCAATTTTACTACTTGTGTAAAGTCCATTGCTAAAACTATGTTAATGAGAAGGAATGAAAACACTTCCACAATTTAACTGGATTTACTTATAACACTGAAACTGTTAAGATAGAATTTGTGTTCACATAATAGTTAATCAACATCAATTTTTCATTCTAAAAAGCAGCTTTAAAGTATTAACCACATCAGTGAATATGCTATAAAATCACTAACCATGCACATACAAACACAGATGCCTCAAGATTTAAAATGCCATTTATGACTTGGGAAATCTGCTCAGGCAAATTTAAAAGCAGCTTTGTTGGAAATTCAGAGGGAGAACATTAGGTTTAAGATGGACATTATGAAGAAGTTCTTCACAGAAAGAGTAATTGGTTCTTGGAATGGGCTACCCACGGAGGTAGTGGAGTCACCATTGCTGGTGGGAGGTGTTTTAGAAAGGACTGGATGTGTCACTCAGTCCCATGGTCTGGTTGACAAGGTTCTAATAGGTCACAGGTTGGACTTGATGATCTCAAAGGTCTTTTCCAACCTAATTGATTCTGTGAATATCTATCTATCTATCTATCTATCTATCTATCTATCTATCTATCTATCTATCTATCTCTGAGAGATAGTTTTTACTGTAAAAAAAATATAAGATTACCTAAAGTTACAGGCTGCCGAATTTTTTTTTTTCTGTCATTAATAGATGTGGTGTATTTTTTCCTCTCTTACAGCTCAAGGGCATCACTGTAATGGCAGAAGAGTAGAGATCTTCTCTTCCAGGATCTCATGGCTAGCAGTCACATCACATCATAAAAGAGGAAGAATTATCCTAATGTCAAGATAAAAATGTCTGTGGTAGTATAGGACACTTAGTTCCATTAAAATTCCATCAACAGGGATTTTTGTAGCAAAAGATGTACTTCCCTCTTCCGACAGTTCTACCAGCCCTGGAATGTCAGCCATGGCTACCAAGCTGACCCCTCACTATGCTCAAGACAAGGAAGAAGAAAACTGAAGCTCTCAAATAGCTTACATATAGAGCCAACATTTTTCTCAATATCAGAGGATGAAAATTCTGAATTTTATGAAGCCTTTTAAAATATTTAGGTGTTGTCATATAATACAACTATATTGGAAGGCTGTTGAGTTTGCAGTATCAAGTGCCTAAGAAGTGCCAGGATTAAGGCTGCATCTGTGAAATATGAAAACTCCTGTGCTTATGCAACATGATATGGGTTTTAATTTCAGACCACACAGAAATTTTCCTTCTCAGTGTGCTCTTAGGATGGACACTTCCATGATAAGCATCAGCTCCACCTGGCCTCTGCCCAGTCTCTGTGCACAGGAAAAGCTGTACAGAAACACACACTGAAACTGCATGAAGACAAAGGTTGGTCTCAGGATCAAAGAATTCGGGTTTTAATTTGAGGTACTCAACTGCATACCCTCCTCTGCTTTCTGTGCTGCTAAGGAAGTGACTTCAGAGGGGGTATGTCACTGTCCAAGCACCCAGCAGAAAACACCAAAGTTATGGTACTCATAGCTACAGTCAGTGTCCACTGAAGCCTTATTTTGATTGTATAAAATGCTGTAATGTGAAAAAGACATGGAAAAAAATCATGCCCTTGATGTTTCACTTTCAAGATCCTAAACTAATGAGCATTTCTCCCTTTCACATCAAAAACCTCAGCTCCCTATTTATGAAGTAATAAGAACAGATGACACCAAGAACAGAAATAATATCTTCTCACATCATACTTTCCATGAAGGATAATTATTTGCCACCTAGACATTAGCAGAAGTTGTGGAGATTGCAATAAAAATACAAATATCAGGAAATATTTGTTTGAAGCCTGGCTTGGACCATAGACGGAATGAAATATTTCACAAGGAAAATAAAAAGAAACAAATATAACTCAAGGAAAACACTGCATGTGAACAAATGACTAAAGTCTCCAGGATACTGCATAAATATAGCCAACCAGTATTCCAGCATTTAATAATTCTTAAATGCTCAAAGCTGCCTCCTCCCACGGTATTCAGTAAAATGAAACTAGCAGTGTTAGTATCCAAGAGTGCAATGAAGTACTCACAAAGCCATACCCAAGGTTTAAAACTGATTGACAGGTTTACAGATGTTTCTAAAAATGCAGCTCAAAAGATGTAAGTGCTAACAGCGTGGCCTCAGAACATGTTTTCCCCTGGACTCCATTCAGCAAAGACAACATATGTTTGACAACAGCAAAAGAGAAACACACCAATTGCAAGTTACTTAGCCTGGAGTGCACTGTAATCAGAGCACATCAGAAACTAACCAGGCGTCATGGCATGCCCTGGAAACAAACAACTGGAATTTTTCGACAGCCAGTGACAAGCTGCCATGTTATCAAGTTATTTAGCAAATATCCTAAATATTTCTCCACACTCTGTAACAATATGATTTTGTCTTTTAAAAACCTTTATTTAAAAAAAACCTAAAAAAAATCTTTGAGGTCTTTTACTTGTTTTAGAAACTAGAAGATTAAAAGTTTTTTCTTTACCTTGTGTATTTGAATGTAGCTTATTTAGAATTATCTGTTAGTATTAAAATTTTCATTTCCCCTGTATTGTCACTCTGGGCAAACAGGCTAGCCTGACATGGGCAGGGTACTGGCACCAGTTTCAAGAGTCCTGGGTTGAACCAAGACATATATCTCTGTGTGATCTTCAGTGAGACACTTAAATCTTTGACAATGAACAAGTTCCTGTGCAGTAATTGCCGTGTTATCACATGATAGCTGAAAGCACATAGAAGTTCCCAGATGAACAGTTTCTTTCATCACAATGTGATCCTGAAGCAAAATGTCAAAAAGAAAACAAAACAGCAAAACAAACAAACAAACAAACAAACCAACCATAACAAAACAAAAAAAAAACCAAAACAAACAAACAAACAAAAAACTCCCAGTGGATATGTGCTACATCCATCTCTCTTCTTTTCCCCTTGTCCTTCTTGGAGCTGAAAGGAAGTACATGTCCTGAACCTATGTCCCTTCTCAACTTACAAGCAGAGGTGATACCCTTTAGCAACCAATCTCACACAAGGAGAACCAGGACAAGCACAGATCTCCTGATCTCCTCACTGCAAGATATATTAAATTTCAATTTGAGCAGTGTACCTTAAGGTAAGGAAATGGCTTAATCATATTGAAATCTAAGCCCCCACTTCTGCATTGTAATGTCACCTTTGACACCCATTGCATTGTTTCACAAACAATTCACAGAAAGGTTTGGTTGCTGTTGTAAAGAATAGTGACCTGCACAACAAGTGCTGCTGAAGCACCACAACTCAGTGGTCTGAGCTCATATTTTCATTAAGGCTCAAAACTTTAAGAAAAAACAAACACCAGTATGTGAGTGGGACACCTGGACACAGTCGTGAGGAGCAGGTAAAGAACAGAAGGAGGAGACAGAGAAATGCTGGAGGGGGAATGGAGCAGAGCTTGGAAGAGGGTCAAAGAACAGGAGGTCCAGCAAGAAGCAGAAGCACAAAATGCAGAATTGTAAGAAATAAAATCAGACATAGAAGCTGAAATATAAGAGGCAGAACTAAAACCGGAGAAAGAGAGTTACATGAATGCTGATCTCACTGAGCTTTACAGGAAGCAACTGGATAATTTAGATCTAAATTTTGCCACAAAAGTTGTGGTATATTAACATAATGTACTAATCACAAAACAATTGAGTCATGTTAGTTTTTAGGTAAAAAAGGAAAATAAAGTAGTATTTTTCTTCCATTAAAATGCATACATTTTTTGCAGAACTGTTCCAGGTGACAATAGTGCAATGAGAAGTTGCAGTAACAACTTCATCATGGGACACTGAGTACTGATTGAAACTTGTTTGTATCATCAGAATTGTACCATAATATATTAATCAGAGTAGTTCAGAGTACATTATTATTAGAAATATAAACTAAGTAAACTTCATGAAGCATGCTGAGGTAGAAGGTTATCCAATCTTTTACCAAGGCATTTCTGAAATCCAAATCACAAATCCTACATTAAAAAGGAAAATAGGGAAATTCTGTCTATGGCTCAACAGCAATTTCAGTGTGACCAGTTAGAAAGAACTTCTTATGTTTAGGCTCATCTGGCAGTTATCATAAGGAAGCAGAGAATAGAACAACTATTAGCAACACTCAGCATCATTCAAAACAAAAGGACGTCTGTGGGCAGAAACTTGGCTATCCTATATTTAATTTAAATGAGATCAGGAATTTTCACCAGTCTAGAAGAGTTTATTTACATGACACTAGGCTAGAAAATCAAATGCTGCAGATGTTTCTCTGGGAACAAAGGACAACAAGAAATTAGAAAAGGTAATACTTTTCCTTCTCCTGAGGGCAGAGCAGCATTCAACTTAATTCATTTTCTCCACCTCATCTAAAATAAAGAATTTTTATGGCAATAGTCTCAAAAACACTAAACATAAACCAAAGCAGCATTGTCTGCATGAAACTGCAGAGAGGTTGAAATAACTCAGACCAGTGTCACCTGCTTGATTCCTCTTTGCTGTAGTTCTTTGATCTCAGATTCCACAGCTACAAAATATATTATTTTCCTGCTAGATTAAGGAAAAGAGTATTCATGTTAACAAGGCTGACATTTTACTTGACTCTTAAGTTCCAGCCCTTTTGTCCTGCCAAACCTGTTTGTCGTTGCCTCTTGTTCTCCATTTTTCTATGCATGCTTCACAATATATTGGGACTGCAGACCAAACTCTTAGAAAACACTGTCTTTAGAAAGAACAATATTTGCTTTTCCCTAGGCACTGAATCAGAGCAGTGTTCTGCCTAGATGAAACTCAGCACAGGATGGCAACTAGTGTGGTTATAACCCTCCCCTCTCTCCCCTGCCTCCCCAAATACAAAAGAGAACCAAAACTAAGAAAAATGTGAAGGAAAATAAATATGTAAAAAGGCAAAAAAGTACATACCAAGGGAAAACAGTGGTGAGGGAATGACACAGAGCACAAACAAGAAAAGAATTGAATTGAGGCTGGGGGATTGATGAACAACATGTAGAGAGGTTGTATGTCTGCCAGGATACATGGGCAAATACTAATGGACTTCACAAAGCTCTGGATTTTAACCAGCATTTTACAGGGAGTGGTTTCCCAAGAAGTATCAAGCCCATTTAGAAAAAGTCTCTGGTGGTCTAATACATCATATATAAAGTATTATGCTTAATTTTAATGAAAACCAGTTTCTTCAAAGAAAATCATCTGAAATGGGAATATATCTCCTGCTGATCCAAACCAGCTAATGACCAAGCCAGCTAATCACCAGCTTTTCCATACAGCAAACTGGCTCGGAGGAGATTCTGTCTTTCTCTTCTCAAGTGATTTTGTTAATTAACTTCCTCATCCAAAAATGAAGGGAGGCAGAAAAATTTTTCTGTATTTGAAGGTTGTAAGCACTACATAAAATAAGAAATTAATGTCAATACTGCAGGGAGTTGCAACAAGACCAAATGGACGAAGGTAGAAAAGCTGTTTTGATGAGGGCTCTATTTTAATAATCTCCCAGCACTAGTGACATAAACCCTATAGATAAATTATACAGAAGCCTACTCTTCCAAGCTTCATATTAAACAGCAATAATTTTATGAAGAAGATAAAGACATCTCTTTTAGACATATTTCCAACCACCCTCTGGAAGTGCAAACTTTTGGTATTCTCCCTCTGTAGAGAGCATGAGAATCTCATCTCCTATGATCATCATCAATACCTACATTATCCTGCGATCTTAGAACTCACTTATGTCCAGAGAATGCATTCAGAATATTTAATTAGTTTATCTTTTAAAAAATATTTATCTAGGGTAGTATGGTCTTTTGAGGGACCAAGCTGTCCGAAATTCTCGGACAGCAAGCCTCCCTTTGGACAATCAGATTGCAAATGTTGAGTCTGGAAACCTCCGAATTGATGTTCAAAGTTCACCTTTTGGTGGGAGCTAGTCTTCTCTCAGAGCTGAATTTGGAGGCCAGACTGCTGTAACTCCTCCTGAGGTCATAAAGAAAAACTGTTTTGAAGTATTGGTCTTGCAGCATTATTAGTGTCTACACACAACTCTCAGAAATATGAGGCTTTTCTGAAAACATTCTCACAGATTTGTGCTTTCCTAGAGTAAAATCCATGCATGTGCAGAGCTCCCTTATTTGGGGATCTAATTGCAGCTTTAGTGATATTCATCCTGCACAGGGTGTTTTTCATGAAGATTAAAACACTTGCATTGCCTGCTCCAGTGCCAAGATCCCCTCTATTAGAATACTGAAGAACTAACCCATAACTCCTCATGGAACTGTTATTTGTCCTTTTACAGTGAGATGTTCTCAGTTCTTAACCAATCTCACATCACCAGAATGTGAACACCTAATGTTGTTCAAGTCAAACAGGCCTAGTGCTGCTCCGTTGTTACCACATCGAGTTTGGAATAAAATAATTGTGACTTTTGTTATGCATGAGGAAGTTCTGTAACACACAGAACACCTCTCACTTTATGGTCCAGTGTTTCCTATGCAGAAGTTACATAAGAACAAACCTGCACGACGTGAAGTGAAAGACCATGGTTTCCATGAAGAATCAGACAGATGTACACAAAGCACTGTGCATTTGTGTACAAAAGCAGAAAATGCAATCCCCTCCTGAGATATGACAGGCACAGCATGCAAGCACTTAAGAAGGCAGGATATGCACAAGAGACACAGGACACACATAACAGTGTCTGAAAGCTAACCCTTCCCCACAGACACAGACAGAGCACGTAGCACACACACACCCTGCCTAGTACTTCCCCAGAGCACTAAACTTCTGACAGATTATGCAGCACAGTGTTCACACACAGGGTTTCCAGACATCCATGAACTGCAAACGTAGCAACTGCACTGAGGAGAGCTCACCTGTTAAAGCTGCAAAACATATAGAGACAGGTTTGTAATACTTGCAGAGTAATACATTAGAGTTACAAAGTCCTTGAAATCATCCTGGACAAAATCTGCAGACTGGGTGGGATAATATGTCAAGGAACACCTTAAAAGTTAGCTCTATGAATAAAGGAGAAAGCCTAGAAGGTGCAGTGGCCTTTTGATTATTCATGTGGGCTCATTCATGTGGGCTCATTAGTGGGTCAGGATGGATGAAGAAACAGGAAGGTAAAAGCACAACTGATACAGCATGAAAAAAATCACTAGCCAGAGTGCTGCCTGGTACTGATGACTTCAGCTCTGCAACATGCATATCTCAGTATTACTTTCCAGTCTGGGGCAGAGAGGGAAGTTGGAGCATGGCTAATTCACTGCCTGAATTCTTCAGCCAGTGATAATCAATAGCTGTCTGCATAGGTTTTGTCAGAAAGGATATGAGCAGATAGCAAAAAATTACTGAAGCAGTATGGATAAATGAGTGAGCTTTCTGTAAAATCATACCCATTTATATTCCCAACATAAATGTATATTTTTGAATATTTGTGGAGTAAAAAGCTTTAAAAAACTTCTATAGACAAGTGGAGTGAAGAATGCATATTGATCATATGCAAGAAAAAAAAATGCAATGACTTCATCAGACCATTGGGTGATTTTGGCTGGCTAAGGAACAGAGCTTTTTTTTTTTTTTTTCCTTTCCCTGCAGTTGTTTTCTATGCAGTCTTCAGCCACCCTGCAAAGGAATTAACATGACACCATGCTGTGAAACAAGGAAGTACTATGCATGCATTCCCTATTAGAGCATAGAACTCCCAAGAAATGAACAGCACTTTTACCCCCTTGAATTTCATGTAATTTGGGGAATTTCACTCTTCTCCATACTTCTCAAGACTGTTACGGAGGATTGCATCTTTATTTTTCAAGCCTGTAGCCTGCAACAAGATGTGCTGGCAAGGATTTTAGATGCACAGACTTCTCTGTTGCAGTACACAGATGTTAGGTTCCAAATGCAAACATCCCATTGCAAGCTCAAACTAGAGAAAACACTTCAGGATCATTTTTGTCTCTTCCTTTTGCCTCAAGGATATTGAAAAAGCACATTACATTATGCACTTTGGCTTTTAAACTTTTACTGGAAAAGACAGATATGATTCTGCACTTATGTTCAAAATTAGCTTTTACAAGATAATTTTACTTAAACATTAGTAATTTTCGAGTTACAACCACACTTCTGATTAATTGTTAGGTAGGAATGTAGATTATTTTAGGGCATAGGAATATCTGAATTTACAATAATTTTTAAAATAATAATAGCATGCAGTTGCATAATTAACTGTGAAGTCTTCAGGATATTTTTAGTGGTGCATGTATTTTGCAAAACCTCCTGTTTTTTAAGTTTACAATAGTTTTATATGGAAAAAACTCCAAGTTCAAATGCATGCACAAAATTGCTTTTTACATTTAATCAAGAAAAACCTAAGCCTAATTCCTCCAAGGCAATATCACAACCTGCAGGACTGCTTCTCTGTGTGTGTTACCAGGAGCCCTGCATATCTTCCACAGCAAAAAGTTTCTTTGCTGCTGTCATTGTGGCAGCACTCTCTGAAACTGGACGAGAGCAAACTCAGGCACCTTCATTACTGACATAAAAGAGTTAAGTAACACACAGACCAGTCATAGTGGCAAAGCCTTTCTCTGTTAGACAGGGGGAAGGCTGCTCTAGAGGTAAATGTTTTTAGGCAGTTCCTTGAGCTGCACAATTGCCAAAACTGGCCTGCTCCCTATCAGAGTAGGAGGTTTGCAGCGTGCCCTCGCTGCATCAGTGAGAAGGGAAACCAGGCTCAGGATCAGCTGCACCAGTGGGTTCTACATGATGCCAAAACACAAGATCTGATGGGGGAGATGACTTGGACCACTGAGATCTGGGCTACGTGCTGGCCACTGCTGCTTGCTCCGAGGGCAATGCAGCAGGTACCTCACTGCACCATGAAGTCCTCCACCTGCAGATGTGGGTAAGCCTCCTCCTCCTCCCAGTGCCTCTTGTCTAACCTGGGCTTCCCCTTCCCCACCACACACATACATGCTTATCAGTACAACGGGACATTACATACAAGTACAGAAAAGAACTTAAGGGTATTGAAAATAACAGCAGTGCTCTAAAGTTCTTACTCATTAGGAAGGGAAAAGGAGGTACAAAATCTCTGTTCGACTAATCAGTTTATGTGAAGCAAAACTCTCTGAAATACAGGATAAATCAGGAACAAAATTGTTTTATTAAGTCACAATGTAAGCTACATTAAACAAAGAACCAGACACCAGCATATCTCTTATTAAACCCAGAAAAGGCACTGCAGAGACAGAATAAAAGCTTTATTTTTATCCTACCTCAGTAAAACAAAGGTATAAGAACACATCTCCACTTTGCTCTGCTTGAAGTCAGATCACCCTGTGACAAGTTTTGAGCCAGTGTTCTATCTATGCCTTCAGTGGACCTTTGAAGACGTAGCAGAGTATTATTCCTGCAGTCTGTAAGGGCTATGCATAGTCAATCCACATAATGAATCCACAGCATGAAACACATTTAAGTTAAAATAAATACTTTTGTAGTTCTCTCATACCAAAAGCAAAGGAAAACATTGATATATACCAGAAACTGTATATTTGCTTTACTTTAAATCTCATGCAACAAACTAGGAAAGAAAAAAAGAAAGAAAAAAACCAAAACTAAGGGCACAGTTTACTGTGGTCTAAATAACAACCTTCCCTATTTATAAAATCAGAGCTGTTAAAATAGCTTAGAGCCCAAATTAAGCCAGAACAGATTTTTAGACATTTAAAAGCACTTTTTTTTCTACTGCAGAGATGTGAAAGCACTTCAAAAAGCTAAGAATTTGCAACTGTAAGGACTAGATAGAGACGAGGGTTATTAGGTTGCCTATTCTGTAACTTCTTGTCCCAGCTAGTCTGCACTTGTAAGGTGCAAAAGGTCCAGCCTAGAAACACCTGATGACATAGGCTTGTACTGAAAATGCTGAAAGAGCCCATCTGTCCCATGCCAACAGCAAATACCAGTTCAAACCACACGTACGCTCACACGTGAACACCGAGGGGCTTCAGAGTTTTCTAGGGGGCTGGTCAAGCAGGGGATATCTGTGCCCTCAGTGCAAGGGTACAGACCTAGAGAAACGAGTCAGTCACCTTTACCCAGTCTCTATTCCAGTTCCCCAGAACCGAATCCCGTTGCTGCCAGTGCTCAAGCCTCCCGTTTCAAGGACAAAGAGGCAGTACTCAGCTTGCAGTCAATACTTCAGAGCTCTGGGTCAGAGCAGGGAAAGAGCAAAATAAAGAGAAAACTTGTACTTTACTTAGCCAGTATCTGCTATGAAGATGCTGAAAATTATGACGAGATATTAAGTGAAGGTCACGAGACTTAACAAAGACTATAGGGGGAGAAAAACAGATGGGGAAGGGGGAGGGAGGGGGAGAGAGGGAGAGAGCACGAGCACTGCAGCAAAGAAGCTACGCTCAGCCAATATATGCTGGCACTTACCATAAAAATAGAAAGGTCCAAAGAGAATCAGATTAAGGATCCTTTTTATCTCTCTTCAATAGAAAGATTTCCACATGAAGCTCTGAACACAGCTGTCCAGGGAAAAAGCAAGGTAATGTGATGACACACAGAAAACACTAACACACAAACGCTAAGTCCTTTCACAGCCTTCGAAAACCTGCAAGCAGTTTGTGCCGAGAAACCGAAGGTAAGAAGTCTGGAGACGACTCCTACATAACACTGCAGCTAAACCAGGCTGCTTGATTTCCAGTCACTCACACGGCACTGTTTTCATCTTCATCTTCTCACCATTACTTACATCCTAGAGATGGGCTTGGGGGTGGGGATAAGAGATTTCTCCTCCAAGTGGAAAGGATCACAGGAGCGGCATCAGCATTTGTAATCAGTCGCTGGGAGCGCCCAATCAGAGGACCTGAGGGGTGGCAGCGTGACAGCTGTCCAAGGCAGGGCAGCCCGACGCGACAGCTGCCAGCACGGTCCTGCCTCGCACGGCATCACCGAGGGGCTTCTCTGCCTCGCAGCCCCAGCGGGGCTGCTGCACCCGCAGGCAAAGGCGCTGCCTCGGCGCGCCGTGCCTGCCCCTGCGAGCAGCAGCGCTCAGCCAGCCACAGGCTGCTCTGGGCTGCTGCTCTGACACGCTGGCTGCTACATCTCTGCAGCTGTAGAGGCAAGAAAAGTTTCCAGCTTTGAATATCGGTGTCATGTACCTCGTAATTTTATTATCCGGTACCTTCCCTATATAAAACGTACATTAATCGTTGCTTCCTCTTCTAAGGTATCTTTTTTGAAGAAAAAAGAAGTCTGTAAGAGATTTCACAGCGTGGTCCCATTGTTGTAAATGGCCTTGTTAGAGCCAGTGCTGGTTTTGACATGACATCACAGACCCCAGACACAAACAAATCCACAGAAAACACACGAGCAAAGTTCCTCTCCCTGCACCTGCCAAGATGACAACTGGATTAAGTGTTTTGCTGCTATCATACTATTTGACTCCAAAAAAAGATTAAAAAAAACCAAACCAAACCAAACCAAAAAAAACCAAACCCAGACCTCTACTTAATTTTCATTAAGGATATCCAGGATCTGGGGAGAAATATTCCTACGGTATATTTAAACCATTGAACCAAATCACACAGTAATGTGATGTAGTCAGATTTAAAGCTGCCAAGCACTGTAATTTTCAAGGGATGTTCCTGATTCTAAGATACAAATGGCTGCATTTGTCTATGGGGGAGAAATTATTCTGATCCTACTCTCAATGCAGTCCATAGTGGAGGAAACCTAAATACAGCATGGAAATTTGTGTTTACTTAAAGTTGACGCTCTGCCAGTAGAAAAAGTTAGATGCTTACCTTTTCAAAACATTTTTAGAACAGTCAGTCCTGAATTTTTGCTGTATCACAAAGTAATCATGAATATCATACATCTGATTCACATTTCAGAAGATGAAAAGGCCATGTAGTGTAAGGGGGGAGCATGGGGAAAACAGACATCAAAGCATTCCCAGCAGTGGTACCCATATTACTTGATCAGTACCAAGTACTTGTAGATCACACCAGGTAACAACATAAACCTATCAGGGAAAGAGAAGGCCTAACAACAACATTTTAAAAAAATAGTAAATTACAGCTTCTACATCTTGAAGCACAGACTAAAAATCTAAAGGCCAATTTAATACAACTAATCAGTTCCAAAATGTTTGAAAGTGTAAATATAGTGCAAGAACATACAAATTCCAGTAGCAGCAACAGCAGAACACTAGGCTGTCATCCCACATTGGAGAGAAGATATTACCTTTCTGTATGTTTTGGGGTTTTTTCTCTTTTGGTTTAGTTTTAGCTTTTTTTAACAAAAATCTTTTCCACTCAGATGACAGGACATCGGAAGGCCCATTACTTTCTTACATTTTATTTATGTTTTAATTAGCTGATTTCATACTGTCAACAGAACATGCATGATATTTATTCCTCCCTTTTCATAAACATAATTAGTCCAAAAAACATGAGAACTGCTCATGAGGGAGTAGGCACAGGTGAAGGCAGATCAAAAGAATAAATGACAAAGGAGGGCAATTACCATTTACACTAATGTACATAAGATAATAACATATATATAGATAACCAAAAATTAAAAAATATAGCCAATATAGAAGCAAAAAGAAGGAAGCAGCAGAAGAAAACAGGTTTAAACTCTGCAGTAAGCTTTCAAAACAGACTACAATGCTAGCAGAAAGATTACTACTTGACACCTGTGAGTGTTGCCAAGCCCAGCTCCTGTGCCTGGTATTGAGGAGGGTGATGAGAGCCAACTTTATCTTTCTGCTAACTTTATCTTGCCTGAAGGTGACTTAAGGAAATCAGCACTTGGTACTGCTCAACTTGAACATCCTTCAACTTTCTGATTTTTCTAGTTTTATTATGCATGAAATCGAAGTGCTTTCAGATATCAGATTTTTAACCTCTACATTGATCTATTGAGAATTGGCAAAAATCCCTGCTTAGTTGTCATATTGGTAAATGTAGATGTTTTCTGATCTCTTCCTCTGTCATATAGCTCCTTTGCAATTTTTCAGGACCTTTTTTTAGCTCAATTAGGAATTTAAACAATTCTTTTAAAGTACTATAAAAGAAGTTATCTTTATACTTATTCTAAAATAACTGGTGGTTTCTAATTAGAAACCATTGAGTGAGTATTGAAATGAAGTATTTCAGGTTATGATATCAGCTTTCCCCCTAAATACAGAAGTATTTACTGAATATTTCTTCTTTTAACATTGTCATGGAAAATTCTGCTTTTTCACATCAGGACTTTAACAGACCAACACATTTTGAGTAAAAAATCAATTCCTAACATACTGTTATTTCTGGTTATAAGAGAGAGCTTACTTATTTCCTACTGAATTGAACATGCATTAATATTCATGGCTGTCAATACAGCAAATATTTTTTCTATTTTATCATTTTTATCTTACACTTATGAAATTAATATAATTTTATTGTTAAGACTTTTTTCTCAAAAATGTCATTTCCTTGGACAATGTAAAATATTCTTAAATGACTTCCAGATAGAGAAAAAAGTCATAATACTGAAAATGTGACTTCATTTTTCAAATCTCTTAGGCATGAAACAGGAATTATCAATGTCAATTCAAGCAGAAATTTTATCAATGTCTTTTTTCAAGAAAAGTGGGTGGTCCACAAGCTTTTGCTCATGTTGCTGCTGCATCATTTGAAATTGCATAAGGGAGGTTCAGAACAACACATGCATATGGAAAGGAAGCTAAAAAGTTTGATGAACTTCAAGCAAAAGACATTAGTTAAGCAAAACCAAAATGACCATTAATGAAAAAAAAAATCCATACAGCCATTTCTGAAGTACTAAAAATATAAAAATAGAGGAAAAGAGAATAAGTAATCATCTGGAGAGCCTTCCATTTCTGCAGTGTCAGTTAAAATCTAATGCAGGTGGGAAGCAGTACAGAACTGACAAGGCTGCGTGGAGAGAAGTGCCTGCTGCTCACTGGGGCATCTTTCATTCTGGTAACAGGGCTTCTAAGACCTTTGCTGTAACAATAAAAATAATGCAAAAAAACCCCAAAAATCAAACAACAAACAAGCTTTTCAATGATAAAGCCAAACTGCCTGCTCATGAGAAACCCCCCAAACCTCAAACCCCGCCCTCAACCTATGTCTCTTAGCCATCTTTTGGCTGAATAACCAGAAATGGCCCTGTCTGTATTCCAGAGACTTTATCTAAAAGGAATTTATCTACGCAATAGTAGCAAGATGCTATTTGGGGATTGTTTCACTTATGGAGAACTTTCCTGGATGTTTTATATGAGAGACATAGCTTCACTGTGGTTATCCATGTACCCACCACATGCGGCTTATGAACCCACATTTGTCAAACCAAAAAAAACCAAACAAAATCATCTACATCAAAACACCTCAAAATTCTACAGTTTAGGCACAAAGAGACAATGAGAATGTTCTTCTCACCTTCTCTGTTCCTTGCTAAAGGGATAGTAAAATCAATGCCATACAGAGGTAGCTGAGGGACACAACTCATACCAAGAACAATATTACCAGTTCCAATATCTACAGTATCATTTTTCTTCAACTCAGGACCTCATGATAAGACTTTCCATAAATCAAGTAAGAAAATTATAGACAGATAGTATTTCTTACAGCATAAAGAACTGGTTTCATTAAAGCAACTTTAAGGAGGCTCTAACAAATCAATTGCTGTCTGAAGCCCAAGCTTGTAGGTATAGGATGTAAACATACATAGACCTACAAATGGAAGTTTTGATTTAAAGTTGTTCTTCAAAAAAGGGAAAAAATATTAAATATTCAATGATTAAGTATTTTAAAATTTAAAAAAAATCAGTTATGCTACTGCTACATAACTCCATATTAACTATATTTTGTACCACGCACCCTAACAAGAAACAAGTGTCATAACATATGAAGCAGTTAAAGCACTCTTAACAGACTGTAATTTAATGGTACAGAATACTCCACTTATTTCTAGCTATTCCCTTAACTAAGTAAATTAAACTCATAACAGCAAAACAAGTTTTAAGATAGCCCAAAGAAAACTAACTTTGTGAACGTTTTAAGCACTGAACTACCAGCAGTAGAAGATGGTGAGATAAAAAACTTGGTGAAGATTCAGAAACAACAAGCCTTTAACAAAGCAAGTAAAAAAAGTCTTTTAATATATATATATGTGTGTGTGTATATATATACATACATATATATTCTTCACATATGGATCATGCAGATCCCTTTCAGACTGTAGACTAGAGAGGAGTTGGTAGGACTTTTCTAACCTGCAAGGAGATGGGCAGGTTACATCAGCTCATACAGGATGGAGAGGCTGTGATACTGAGGTCCTGAGAGGAATAAGGGGAAAGATGACAGCTAGAAAGCAGGGGCCCACCTTCCAGGAACAGACAGGCCCCCAGACACTTATAAGGGCTTTCCACCCCACTTTTAAAGAAGGTGTCTTAGAGCTGTGTCAGACCTCTAGTAAAATTGCAGGTGACCATATCCTAATCCTTCAGCTTGCTGGAAGCAAAACATGACCTGAAGTTAATGCTGAAGCAGAGAGGAAGGACCCAGCACGGGTACACGATCAGAGCAGCCCCAACAGAGCATCCCCTGGTAATTTGTGCCCTGTATCCAGGTGTCCTGCTGGTTCTGCAACACTGTTTCATAGCTGCATCCAGTCCTGCTTCTAGTACAATTTGCAGAATAGATGATGAGAGGATTTGCAAACAAAACATTAAGAATGTAGCACAGAGATATGGGGGAAAGCGTTAGATGCCATGAATTGGCCACTGAGATTTGAAGGGCCTTTAGGGTCAGACACCCTGACATGACACATGCACATGTGACAAACATTTGAGAGCTTACAATGGTAGAGAGTGTTGCTGAGCATGTAAACACTTGACATGTTCACTGCTGACCTTTAAGGGGTTTAAATAAAGAATAATTTAAAATAAAGCACAATAATTAAAGATGCATGATCTCTGCGAAGAGACAAAGTGTTTTATTAACTTCTGATTTGAGGTTTACCATTCCTTTATTAAACAGTAGGAATGAATCTCTTTTGAAACAATAAAAATCTAAACTGATCAAAGCTGTTCCTGTTTCCAATGTGGGAACTGGACAAGATGATTTCAAGATGCCTTCTAACCTAAATTACTCTGCAACTCTAAAACATCCCACAAACTTCAAGAACAATCAACCAAGGAAATCTCTCAAATAGAAACAAACAGCAGCAAAACTGTTAGTGATAACCACTAAATAGTAATAGCCACTGATGAATATACACACACATGCACATCATAATCAAAGAGCCTGAATTCCTTTAGCGGGTGTTTCAGGCAGAGTCAAGAAAAGAAGATATTTTTATACTGGGTTCTTTCCCCCAGCAAGGACCTACATAAAAGATCTCATACTGAGAAGTTTCAAAAGTTGGCTGATTGGATTTTGAAAAGTGACTCCATTCGATGATAACCTTTTAAATACCACTACACCTACCGAGGCTGGGGTGAGTTCCACATATCTTAGTCTCCTTTATTGAAGTATAAAGGAGTTTTTCTTCTATAGAAATATTTTAAGTGCATCTTAGAAATAGTAATGGGATTATTAACTGTTCTTTCAGAAAGTGAAGTTATTTTTTAAATTAACTTTAATTAACTTAACTACCTAATTAGCTGGTTCAGTATTTCAGCTCATTCAGAAGCACAGACCATTTTCAGGCACTCAACCATTAAAATGTTGGGTATGAAACAGAAATAAAATAACCACAAAACTGATTATTTATTTGAGCTTTCCAGGTTTTCATGGATTTTTAATATAAGAAAAAGAAATTCTAGAAATGTCACTATTAATAATCCTGTTGGATCCCTATAATACCACAAGCAAGAGGAAATGAAAATATAAATCCTTAAGTAGTGTATATAATTGAAACTATACTTGTAAGTGCATCTCTTCAGGACACATTCATAAATACTGCCAGCCAGTGACAAGAGTAATTCAAAACAACCTTTTAATAACAGCTTGCATCCCCCTGTAAAATGCCTTATAAAAGGAGCTCAAAAGAGCTGGGTTCCCACCAAGAAATAAATCTTATCACATGGCACTTAATACCTGATGCAATGGACAAAATGCAATAAAATTAGTATCTATTCGTGACAAACTCAGTATGTTGTGTGTATTAACTGATTACTATCTCTGTCAATGCTATGGTGATACATAAAACTTTACAACTAAAATACACAATATTTTTAGACCACTGTTGATTCCCCAGCATAGAAAGAGCCTAAAAATGTCAGCACAACGGTTTCTTCAGCTTGACAGGTAAACTGAAGCGTTATAGTGAGGACAAGAAGACCAAGGTTTTCTGCAATATTTTTACAGATTCTTCTGGCTTAGTTAAGTGAGGAATCTTTATGGGACAGTGTAAGCTATTTTGACTGAACCAGACAGAAATGTTTAATTTAGTTCTTGCCTTATGAAACCCTTGTATTGATTTCCTCCCTTTCCTGTTAATTTAGGTGCATTTCCTTTTTTTTTTTTTTTTTAATGTGAAAAAAAAGAATTGAAAAAAATTGAATTTCAAAACTGTTTTTCAAATTTTCAAGGTATTTTTTTCT
The DNA here is from genome assembly GCA_013398275.1 of Promerops cafer. NCBI lineage: Eukaryota > Metazoa > Chordata > Aves > Passeriformes > Nectariniidae > Promerops > Promerops cafer. Next base: position 3,370,385 of record VZSE01007196.1, on the reverse strand, counting down.
AAGAGAGACATTATAAAAGCATGTTTTTAGTGTAACACTCTGCTCTACAATCCAACTTCAACACCTGTACTGGAAGCTCAGTGGGAAATTAGCAACTTCAGGACACCTAGAAGCCAAAGGTGCAGTACAATAGTTCCTGCACATAACCACAGATCTGCTGCTTAGACCACAGGATTAGTCTAGCAAGTTTTGGGATATCTGTCATGTGTCTAAATTTTAATCTATGGGCAAAAACCATCCAAAATACCAAAAGCTTGGGAAATATCAATATTTCCCAAGTGAAGCACCCCAGTCTGAAAGCATGAGAAGCAAAAAGGCACTGACATTGCAACAGTTCTGCTTGAATAAGATCATTCACTGTTTTAGTTCCCATTTCCCCTCTGCATACACACACACATCCAAATCCCTTCTAGTGGAGAACTTATAATTTACTATTTTCTTATTATTTTCATTGTAACTGCTGTTATATTTCATTTAAAAATATTTCACCCACTCTGGAGTGCTTTATCCTTTGTAGTGAAGAAAAGGAAGAAGCGCTTGTTGGCAAAATGGAAGACACCTACACATTGATGTGCTAGCCCTGGAAGACAGAAAAAGCACCAAGCCCTACACAGTTCAACAGAAAGAATCATGAAGAAAATCCACATGTAAACCATCAAAGCTGCTCCTGTAAGGGCCTACAAAGAACTGATATTGATACCTGGAGCTAACGTTGCTTTAGGTCTTAAGCAAGAGTTTCCTGAGACCCCATAAATTATATGCAAGGAAAAGATTCAAGGGACTTGAATATCGCTGGTGTAAAAAGCTGTTGTGTTACTTAGAGATTTGATGACTGCTGCTATGACATGCAATTAAGACTGGATGGAAAGACTGCTGACGTAGGTGCTGATTATTCTGCTGTTAAACATCATGCAAGCAGCAGTGTCCAGCTGGCACTAATGGTACATCACAACACTCCATCTGCAGCTCCCCATGCACGCTGTGGGGGGAATGTCCTGTGCAAAGTACAAGAGGTAATTAGGCAAGAGAGGCCAGAAACACAAACCAAACAAACACTAAACCCTCAGCTTCCCCAGTACTACCAAACAATGATGAATGACCAGTGCACACATGGAAGTATTAACTTATATTTATTGTTATGTTTTTTCAACTTAAATATTGCTATCATCTGAAGTAAAACACTCTTTGAAGACGTTCCTGAAAGCGGGAGTAGGTTTTGTGTGCAGCCATGCTCTGGTTCTCTTTTCTTGGTGTCGCCTGAGAAAGGCCCTTTAAAACCAAAAAATTCTCTATATTGACTTTTTGACTTGCTCCATGCTTCCTAGAGCCACAGATTCAGAACAGCAATTTTCAAATGTTGCTTTGTTTACCCCTCATTTTTATATGTAAGAGCTGGGATTTGAGTGCTATTGTGGCCCTGAAAGAAGTAATGGTTTTGTTATTCAGATTAATCACCATTTCCACACTAAACAAAGACCATCAGAAAGAAAGTGACTTAAGAAAATATGATCACCACAAGTAGCTGTAGAGCAAGAAGTAATGACAAGCCAGAAAAGAGATCATTTTTCACCTACACGTATGGAACACCAAATGAGACTGATCAATTGGCTGAAATAATCTATGACATGGAGAAAATAAAGCAAACAAATGATTAATAACAACTTTTGCTATAAAGCTCTTTTTCTTTCCTTTCACCTTCCTTTCTCACATTTCTGTCACTTTGTTGCCTGGGGCTCGGAAAGGAAGATTTTGTTAAATTTCCATAATGCAGCAGAACCATTAGTCTCATAGCCATAGACTTAGAAAAAAAAAATTGTTAAGTTTACAGGGACTAAAACTCAGTGTACAGTTAAAGTCAGAAAAACAACTTACATTTACAAATTCATGTCCCCAGGACAATGCGAGGGTCCTGATTGCTGCCGCTACAGAGTGGACTGCGAGAAAGTGAGATGGGTTTTCCTCCCCTGTATCTTCCAATTTACCCTTGGTTTCCCTTTGGAGAGCTAGATCAGGTGATAAATTCCTGACTAGATTAAACACCTCAGTTTTCTTGTCCCAGCAGGGATTTGACCAAAGCAATGACAGAACAACCCTCCACCACCAAGTCAGGCTGGTGAGGAAGGTGACTGGGAGACCACCACCACGAGCACCATGGGCAGAGCCCAATGTCCATGTTCTGTTCTTTGGCTGAGCTGAGCTTTCTGCCCCTTGCATGTGCTTGCAACCAGCAGTGTGCTTTTGTCATCTCCATCTGGGCAGGAGGGGCAGTGAGCTGAAGGAGACTGTCATGGGTCAGCCTGCAGCTTTCATCACAGCAGTGCCAGGCTCAGGTCACCTCAAAAAGCGCCACTGCTCCTTCTCCTGCGCGGTCCATCCTGCCATGCCTGCCCCCATGGCTGCTCTGCCTCTGCTGAGGCAGCAGCACGTTCCTGAGGGGAAAGGGGCTGCAAACCACAAACCCCACTGACGAGACCACGGTGGCTGTGCCAGAACAGCACAAGGGAATCCTCAGTGCAAAAATCAAATCCTCTCAACGGACCAGCATGGAAGCAAAGCAATTACAGCTTCTACACCACCCTTTTCAAACTGGACAGGAGGCACCCAAGAAAGGATTGAGCTGGTTTTCCACAACCTCTGTTTGTGAGGACAGACTAATCCCTGCCAGACAGGAAGATTTCTCCCTGTAACTTGGCCTCTCACGATACCAGTCCTTAAACTGGCCTTGCAGCTTGGCAGAAGGTGTCCTTTTTACCTCCCAAGTGGCTGCCTATACATACTGACTGTAATTGGAGAAGTAACGTACATTAAGTTTGCCAGCTTCATTGGGATTCATTTTTAATAATGAGATTGAAAAGGTGAAAGCAGTACAATTTTATTCTGTCAGAGCCAAAAGCTTGTTTCTGATGACAAAGTTGCAGAGGGGAACAAAAGAACCAAACCCTATTTTAGAGGATGACAGAACCTTCCCTGAGCTATCACTTGAAACTCCTGAAGCACCTTTTTTGCTGTAGGGGGAAAAAAATGGGACAGCTGAATTGCCTCAGAGCTGAGCCCTGTGGGCATTCCAGGAGCTTCTGCATCAAACCACTTACCTCCTGCCCAAACAGAGCCTCCCACTCCCATATCCACATTTACTGGCAGCTTCCTGACCTTCTGTTGTTGTTCTCATCTGCTTTTTAACAAGCAGCAAAGCCACTCCTGGCTTCTTGTTCCTTAACGAGTAGAGCTACCATTTCCCAAGTTTTATCCCCGGACTCTAGAATGTGAAAGTGCAGGAGTGAGGTCCCTCTTGGCCCTCCAGGCCCTCTGATCACAGAGTGCCATCATGTTCTCTAATACATTTCTCCAAGCTTGGGTAACTTTTGAGGTATTTTCAGTCCCCTCAGGACCGTCTCGCTTTTTGATAAATAACAAACCATCTGGAATATTTGTTGCATGCTTACCTTACAAACCTTTTCATTTTCAGTCTGCTTTCAGCCTTCTACTGGGATCAACCACATTGCAGAAAAAAACCACAGGAGACAGGTCGGGCCTGTAAAAGAAGCCTTCCAGGTTTGCCTTTGACTCCCAATTCAGAGAAATTTGTACTCATAGTAGAGACTAACTTCCTCAGCACACCTACCTTCACACACAGTGGAGTCAACCACAGAGTTTCTCAGCTGAAAATTGTTATAAAATAAAATTAAGAGGGAAAAACCTGAAGCTTCAAAGTGGATGTCAATCACCAGAAGACTTGAAGATTTTTAAATACATGTGTTTCTGCAGCAGCATTGCAGAATGTCAAAGTTTCTCAAGAATAAATGCATGAGACTACTTAGTCCAACTGCTTGGCAAAAAGTTGTAGAATCAGTAAAAGGATTTGTTTCTATTTCAATGCAGACTAAATTCTTTCATTACTTCAGCTGCCAAAGCAATTTTTATAAAGAAAGCCTCCCAGAAATCTCCAACTGGCAAGTTTCCTTACAACTAGCAAAGGCGCACTCTGAGGTCATTAGCACAGACCACCAAATCCCATCGCTGGAGTGGCATCAACCGCCCTGCGCATTCGAGACTTAACTGATCAAAACATTTGAATGTCAAGCCTAAAGCACATGAAAGCACCACTAAAGTTAAAAGATTGCTTGTATGCTAAAAAGTACACATTAGCAAAAATATTTTGCTAGGTCATCCATCATGGTCTCAGCAGTATTGATGATTAATTAGCTTATTCTTCTTGGAAAATGAAGGGCCTTTACAGAGGACTTACTGGAAGGTCTAGACCTTAAAAATATGCCCATGTTTTAATTCAGTAAAGAAAGCAAAACCAACTATTTAAATAACTTAAAGTAATGCAAATGTGAATAATCAGATACTAGTATTTTCAGACTGGTTTACTAACACATTTACACTGATTAACTACTTACTTTTTCCAGAAGTGCTCTGCATAAAGATATATTAATATAGAAAATTAGCCCAGCTTATTAAGTTAATATATTTGTCACCATCTTAGAAAATCCTAGATTTATTAAGCAGGAGCTTTTTTTCCTTGTATATGCAAGGAACAGATTGAAAGAAATGTAGGAATTTAACACAAAAATCAGTATCTTGTATGCAACAAAACAAATACTTTTGAAAAGCAAACTATTGCATATGGAGCTGGAGGGGCTTTTTCATTTTTTAAAGACAGCCATGCACAGGATCTGCAGAGTCAAATATTTATTTGTCATATAAATGTTGAAACAAGAATAATCATATTTTTAAATGAAATACCAAAATATCAAAATGGCAACTAATCATGTATGCAAACAATTTCTAGACACTGACATGCCTGAACTGTTAAGCATTGTTAAGTTGCTTCAAAATGAAATCTAAATCAATGTAAAACAATATTAAGAAAAAAATACTTCTACTGAGCCCTCCAAGTCTATGTCAAGTCTTCTCAGTTGCCAAAGAAAATTTTAAACAGTATGCCTGAAAGAAAAAATGAGGCTTTTTTTTTTTTCTGAGCCAAACTCTCCTCTGTATATGCTATATTTTGAAGAATTAGGAAACAAGGTTCTATAGTCTTCCACTAAAAAAAGTTTCCATCAATAAAAGTAAAAATGTGTCTGATTACTCTTGAGATAGAGGTCACAGGGGCAAATCATTCTACAAAACCTCAACAGACCCTGTCAACTTCAAAAGAGTAATGTGGCAAAATCTTACAGTACTTTCCACAGCTAAAGGAGGAAGATGAGTCTTTGAAAATCCACAAGATATAGTGAATGTAGATGCAGTTCTGATCAGAAATATTATCACCTTACCAGGAAATAATACACTAAAAAACATTATATTAAATTAAAAGTAGTAAAACATAGTATTAAAACTATAGTATAAATAATTAAGATATAAATTCAATTAACTTTGGTAAAGGAATAATAATAAATAATAAAAATTCCCTATTTAAAGAAAAGTATATTATCAGTCACATTTATGTGTATGAAAATTTAGATTTAATTTTTTTTCACAGTTGGTTTTACTATTTCTTTACTATTCAGTTAAGTTGTTCAAAGTAAGAATGAGCACTGTGTTCATGATGCAAGAACATTATCACTTGTTTGTGAGTCTGAGGACAATATAACAACTGCATTTGAAAATATGCACTGAAACTACCTCAGTCCTGGATCAGTTCCCCTATATACATAAGGCCATTAAATGAGAATTTCCCATTCTTATGAAGATGACCTTACATGATGTTATTATGAAGTGTCTCAGAAGCTGTTTTACTAAAGCTTACATTTGTCAATCCTCAGGTTTTTGTGTAAAACCATTTTTATTCAGTCATTACAGGTTCTTCTGGTTCAGCTTTCAAATATTCACTGCCTGATTCATACACCTGAGCTCAGCAGAAAATTTTCAATAATGCTTTTAATAAAATCTTTTAACATAGCACAACGTTCAGGGTTGCTGGTTATACAAGATAGTGTTTCTGGACTAAGAGCCCACGGTGTGCATGAATAACTTCACTGAGATCATGAGACTGTGCTGGATGTCTGGATGCTCACCAATGCAGAGGCATTATTTCTGCAGATGTCCGGTTTTAGGCACTGCCTTATTCACAGAATTTTCTACATATTCTTTGAAGCAATTGACATTTAAGCTTGATGCATGTCCAAAGAGTTGTTAAGTCTTGAATTCCTTTGCCACCACTTCCATTTGCATGTTCGAGCCTTACATAGAAACCTTGTTTCAGCAAAATGGATTCCTATTTTGCTGAAATAGGTATTTTTCTGTACTTTAAAAGCAAATATCTTATTTTGCAGCTTCTTCCTTTCTATCTTCTAAAAAGTAAACTGTGGAGCAGAAGAGGATGTGAAAGAATTAAAAACAAATGTAGATTTTTTTTGTAATCAGAACTCAGTACAAAGTATTACCAGATTTACAACCTCTTCATCAAAAGCCTGGTTTCCACGGTGACCAGCACATCGTCTGCTGGTTTGTTTTAGTTTTTAAAAAAACTTGCTTTTTAATGTCACCCATCCCCAAAATTAGGATAGAAAATAAGCTTAGAGAAATGTGATTTTTTTCCCTACAGTATCTAAACCAAACCGAGGACTTAGATGCCCACATAGTACCAGCATAAAGCATTATTCTTTTTAGCTAAAGCTCACTCATCCAACACAGTTACTAGTAGCTACTCTACTTTGACAAAAATGTTCATCAAGGAATTTTTTTAAGCTGTATGGATGACAGTGACAAGCAGGTGACACTGCTCAAGCTCAACATGCTCTACCTTTAAACTGTGTAGGAACAGAACCTAAAATTTGGTGTGCTGGATCAGGCTAGAAGCCTTCTAGTCTACTGGCTGAAGCGTTGTGTTCCCAGTAATAGCCAGAGGCCATAATTTCTGCCATCTTTATCATTAAAAGTAATCATTTCTTCCTTCACCCTATGAACTGAACTACTGCATCCCCTTAGCCATGAGAGAAACCCCATTCTAACCAAACATAACTTACAGCCAAGTTGAGCTTGTGATTTTCTATATATACCAAAATAGATGATTTTTACTTTTGCTATTTCCACTTGGCTTATACAGTCAGTTCCCCACTTGCTACTCATGGTATTCAATATAAAGAAAGACTAAAAAGCCTTGTGCCTCATCTCCCTGCCTGGGAGGAAATGCTTGTCACTGGACTGGTCAGAAGCCTTTTGTGTCTCTGCAGTCCCTTTCTTGTCCCTAATCATTATGCTTTTACGTAGTGATCAGCATTTATATAGTATAGACACAGTCTATTTCTCACTGCAAATTTCAGCTCTATTCAGCTGCCCAGCACACTCAACATTTAATTCAATCCCCCATCCTATTTTTAACAATGACTCATTTAATTTCATCCTCACCCTCTTGCAGTCTCAGTTCAAGACTATTATATAACTCAAACCAGTAACAGTACAGCTACAATTTTTACTGTTACAGCTTCATTGCTTATAATTTCTGCCAAAGATGCCTCTTATTTTAATGCAACATTGGATGTTTACTAATACGTGTTCTCAACAATCAGCTGTACTGATAACAAGAGATAATACTTTGTTTAACCTGATAACTTGAAGATCAGATAGAGACATCTGATTTCTGCTTTGACTTGACAAACACTAGCTTTGTGACCATGCAGAATAGTCGGATAGTGGCTCCACCTTTCTGTTTCTTTCTCCCTCACCTACTATACACAGAATGGCATAGTGTAATATCTGCCTAAGGAAATAAAATAGTAATAAAAGCCTGTTTTCAGCAAGCCTGAGGTACAGCATGTTCTTATCTTTATGCATAGACCCGCATGAACACTCTCCCTTCTCCCATAAAATTAATCCCCAATAATTTATTTTCACTCTTCAATATTTTCATCTTAAAAGCTGAAGTGCTTCAAGGATATGAATGACAGTATTTTTGGCAAGGGAGAAAGAGGCAGCCAGGGGAAGCACTTAGAAGGATAAGAAAGAAGTATGCAGGTATTTCTGCATGAGTTGTGTTTGCAGGTTTTAGTCCTGATGTGGAAAAGATGACTGGTCTTTGAGAACTTGTCATTTGAAAAGCAGCAATTACTTCTGTAACCCCAGAGTGATGTCTGATATGTGCATTTTTGCTTGTTTTGTTTTTCCTATGCAGACAACAGATAGTCAAGTACCTATTTCAGGAGATTACTACAGCTTTATTTCCAGCATAGAATGGAAAAATGAAACAATGGACAAAAGGAAGCACAGAGAAGAGAGAGAGCAGTCACATATTTGAATAGCAATTTTGTTTATCATAGGTTCAATTACGTTATGCTGCAGTGCAAGTGAGTCTTTCCATTGGTTCCAACAGAGTTTAAACAAAGTGACTGACTTGCAAGATAAAACTCAGGATTAAGGGGGCTCCAGCAGCCTGGTAATTGGGATTCAACTAGAAGCATGTCAGTAGACTTAGGAATTCTGTCCCAAGAGGTTTTTTTACTCTTTACAGTGAATGCTACTCGGTCTTCTCAACCAAAAGACATGGCTTAGACATAAATGCCATGGCAGAACTGAAAGCAAGCAGACACAAGCACTAAGGAGCAAATATTCTACTGGACACCAGATCAGCACGTGCCAAATGAGCTCTCTGCTTACCTGTTACAGGAATAGGCTCCCAGCTAGAAGTTGGCCACGGACCAGCTCTCTGGAGAGGGGTAATCCACTCTCCCCTTGGCCCTCAGCAGCAGCCTGCCACCTCCATGGGCATCCTCCATCCTGACTGAATGAGAAGTACAGGCAACAGGCTCGCTGTGCTTATTGGTCTCAGTTTGCACCTTTCAGCTCCCTAAAGTCACAAGTGAAGCAAAGCACCTCGCCTGTGATCCAGGCATGGGAAACCGCAGGAAGCGTGAGAGGAAAAGCTACATACATGGAGCTTCCTCCAGCCATCACCTCTTCAGAGCTGAGCAGAAGCAGGCTGAGGGCAAGCAGAGATGCATAGCTGGAGCTGCTTTTCCCTGGAAACGCTATAAATGAGGAATGCAAAATAGGTAGAAAACGGGGAACAAAGTCACAGTATGTACACAGAACATGTAGGTGGGCAAGAAGGAGAAGGAAAATAGGAAGAGATTTTCAGAGCTATACAATTAGGGAATGACTGAAGAGGAAGAAATGTAAAGATGAATGTTAAAAATGAGCAAAAAAGAAGGAAATACAGTAGTTGAAAAGGTAGACAGGATTACATTTTTCAAATTGGTAACTCCAGGTTTTTTTCTCGAACATGATTACTCTTCTTTCAATGAGGGGAGAGATGGGATACAAAGCTTGGCTACCTTAAACCAAGCTTTAAAGGCAGAGGAGAAAAAGAAATAAGGGCTTTACTGGAGCTGTTGTGCATAGTTCATTCCATTTCAGTTATACAGATCTTGCTCTCTGGCTCAGTCTTGTACTGCAGTGCTACACATGAATGCTTCCCACTTGACATCTGAAACTCTTGACACGTCCTTTCTCTTTTAAAGCATCAAGGCTTCATAATCCACAGAAAAATGAAACAGCTCATTAAAAAAAAAATTGGAAAAAATAAAGAAAACACATTAGATATTTGGGGTTTTTTTGCTTCATGCTCTCTAATGTGACTATCAAAAGTGGATTGATTATAAAGTTGAGATTTTTTTATAGTTTTCCTGCTCAAGGATATATCAGTTACTTACATATAGAACACTTCAAGGTTTGACTGTGTTATATTCTCTAATGAGAAATAAAATAAAAGCCATTCTATTGTTAGACCCTTAATTTCTCTGGAAGAAAAGTTCAAAAAATCCTATTTTGATTCTGTGAATTTAACAAGCAGATACTTAATAATTTTATGCTTATCTTTTAGTAGTGTTTTGTTTATAAAATATGCAAGATAAGTACACTGTTCACAGGGAAAAGCATGTCATTGACAGGAGAATGAAACAGATTGCTGTTCACAAACCCTTCTTTGATTTCAAGAACTAATTAAACATTTCCATCTTGCACTAAGCCTTGAAGATCTGCTAGCACTGGAAGGCTCCAATTGGAAGAGTGGTATAAAGACACACCCTTAGGTTCTTCAATTACTGATTCAAACTCCATTCTAACCCTTTTCTTCATTAATTGACTAGCTTACAAAACCAAAATATTGCCCAGAGAAAGAGTCTCCTCGAAATCTGATATTCAAAATCATTCTTATTGCCCCAACTGTTCTCAATGGACAGTGCAGAAATATATTCAAGAAAAAAAAATAAGGGAATCAAAAATAATTGAATCTTATAAATCTAAGTCTGTGTTAGCTAAGTGGTGATGTGAGGAGGAGATTGTGTATTGCAGTCCCTACTGAGTTTAAGTTCACACAAAGCACCAGCGGTAAGCAAACAGGGATAACATCAGATTCCTGTTTAAACTTGTGCAATGGTGTGCCAACCTCAGACCAGCAAAAAAGAGCAAATATCCACACTGTAGATAAATACGAAGGCCAGGCCAGGCAGTTAGTTTCAAAACTAGCACAAAGAGAAAGCGTGAGGAAAAGCACTTCCAGCTCTAAAAATGCTCTCTGAAGACAAGTTTGAAGCACACTGGTACAACAGTACAGGAGGCACGTGCTGGCATTGCCAGTCTCAAGTGCCTTGAACCAACAGCATGACCAGTGCTGGCTGGCATTTCCAAATACATTTTTACAGGAACTACCAGCTCATTGTATTTAGGCAGATTTTAGTTTCTCATTCATAAGTGGTAAGAATAATTAGAGAAGCAGATAAATTGATCGCCATGGCACAGCTCTCAAGTTCATTAAGCATCCACTTCATTGCTTTGCTGGATCAGAATCAGGAAGTTCAGCAGCTGCTAGACTTGATCCTACAATAAGGTCAGAAGAGTACAGAAGTGTCACAGTTTTTATTTTCTTCCTTTTAAACATGAGTGTTTTAGAATGGTCAGTGCACTTAATGTCAGCCAGAATTTTGAGTAAACAATATTACACTTTGAATCATAAAAGCAATTCTACTGGTAGCCAAAGTCTTGAAACTGATTAAGTACATGCATTTAGGTATTTGGAAGAATAGATTTAATGGCACTCTCTGTCCCAAGAGTCAGCAAGGACATTCTTTGTAAGATCCTAATCTATCATACTTATTGAATGCAGTATGCATTTCAGCCATTTCAAGTTTAAGCTTAAACACATTTAGTCTCATTTTATTATGAGGAAAAATGCATATACTGCATTTCAGGAGCAAAAGATGACATAGCACTGGAAGAAAGGCGTTCTGTAACGAACAAAGTGCACTCCCCTCATTTTTGAGAAAAGTAGTGAATTGTTGCCTTTCTTAACAGTGGAAGATTCTGCTGGTGGCTGAATGAAAGAATTAAGAAGGATAAGCCTCCCCTCTTCATGGCCACAATGATTAATGAACAGAGACATGATGCTTTTGAAGGCGGGCAGGACAGAAGGGTAGGGAAGGCAGGCTGTTCTCAGGGCAGTGAGATAAGTTTATGTAGTTGTCAACTGGACTTCATTGTTTCTGAGGTTCAGCTGACTACAGAGTTCCCAAGGAACATTTTTACTAACAGTGTTTTTCCTCTTTATAAATCCTACCAGGAGCTCTCTATTAGACAGCCATAAACTGAAGAAACCTGTCTCTATTTCACTCCTTTTAAGATGCTGTACAGAGAATACTAAACCAATCTCCAAAAACAGTCCCTCCCTTGATGCAAACAGTCCCTCCCTTGATGCAAGCACAAAAAGAAAACAGGCAGAGAAGCACAAGCAGTCAGCAACACTGTGGGCACAGCAGTTTTGTCCTTGGCATTTAAAAAGCATGGAAATTCAAGGGAGGATTCTAATCAGAGATAACAAAGATGTGTTTTCTTTCTACTTCTCAATTTCATCATTTCATCAATCACTCTGCAACTGAAAGCCAAGCAAAAATGGGCTACAACCTCAGAAATGCCCATCACCTTTCTAATTCCCTTCATTCCCTCTTTCCCTCCAATATGCTAAGAATCCATTAGGACTTTTTACCAAAAACCAGTGCTTAACCACTAACTGTAACCTGTAGTGATCCACTGACTTTATTACTTGTTTGCAGGTTAATACACACCAAACTCCATGGAAATTTTGTCTGGTTACACCCTGGCTGCTGCATATTCTGCTAAATCTCTCACAATGCCTTCAACCACAGCAAGGAGTGTCAGCACCATCTTGTGGCTTTCACTTTTGTACAGAGTCCCCAGGAGCCGGTCAGTTTATGACCCCTCTATATTAAGACTTGCCACTGGAACACAAACTGTAAGAGTTAAAATGAGGAATTGCATCTCTAGGGTCACTTCACAGTTTCCTCAGTCTCTGAAGGCTGCTGGTCAGGATAAATGGATGGATCAGATGCCCGTTCTTCAGACTCAGCTATTTCCCCAAACTTTACAAATATTCAATTATTAAGTAAACAGGAACAGAAACCTGCTGTCTTAGTTTTTCTTTCTTTAAATGGCTTTTGTTTTGCTAGTCTAAACACAGTAAAATTTTTTTACTCTCTTCTCTCCTGTTGTTCTGATAGTTTTCCCTCTGGTTTAGCTCCAGTAAATCTCTGCTCTCTTTGAAAATAAGCAGTCAGTTTAGGTAAAAATCTTCTATCTCTCCCTCTGTAGCAAATACTTCACCTGAAACATCCCAGGCCTCCATTTGCTTTTTTCATAGCTGCAGCCCACCTCCAATTAGAAAGTGAATTTATCTTCCTCTGCTAATTCTAGCTGAGGACTCACAGCTTATTGGAGAAAAAGAAAGAATCCCGCTATGCACAGTAGCAAAACCTGCACCATTGTATTCCATCACTTTTCCCTTATTCTGTTCCCAAAAGCCATCCATTTCTTCCTACCTGACATTCTGAATATCCTTTGCAGTGATGTTTCCCACCACTCATGAGCACATCTCATCAATGCACTCCTCCTTTCCAGGGAAAAATCATCCATAAAAATATTACCCTTGTTTCCAAATCAATACTGGGAAAACTCCACTATTCATCTTCCTCCTGTTTAGCACTCGCCCTCTCAAGACTGTTGTCATGTCCCCCCCAATCATATCCTTATTCACATTATAATTCTTCTAAGTATCATTTTTCTTCAGGGGAACAAATAAATTCATAGGCAGGCCAATATTATTCCTTTTATAGAATCCAGTTAACATTGGATCTACTTCCTTTGCACCTAACTTATCAAATAGATTTGACTGGAATCCTATACCACACTAGAAAGTAGGCAATGTCACAAATTATTCCTTTATATAGGTTTTTACTGTCATTGCACAATTTCAAACTTAAAAGCTGCACAAGACAAGACAGCTGCAGAATCAAAGAATACATGTAAGTATGCAGTTGCCTACAAATCAAGAAATACATATAAAAATAATTTTATTTTTGTCTGTGTCAAATACAGCATTCACAGCAGGTGCAATGTCTTGCAGTGTAGTAACAAAAGGCAAAGGTTTCGTGCCATGATTGCACATGCAAAATAAAATGAAGAGGTCACAGGAATCTATATAAATAAAAGAGGGGACACCAGCTGCATCCAGACTTCCAATAGATTTGAGGAATAAACCTGGAACACTCTCTCAGGTTTACTTATGGTTGCAAAAGTTGTGTACTTCAATCATAATATTTTTTTTTTCCAAAGTGTGTGTTTCTGTCTAACTGTAAGACAGGCCCAAATGCACCCCTGAAGAGGGTCCATCTTGAGTCCTCTGCATTTTCCCTGTCTCTGCTGTGAAGTAGAAGCTTTCCTGAAATAGCTCCAATCTGGACATTCACACACCAGGGACCAGGCCCAGACCAAGGAAAATAATGCAGCTGCCTACTTTACCTTTCAGTTGCTTTGCTGGGATTTAGCAGCCTAAATGCATTTTTGGGATTATTCCATTGAATTAAGGATGGAGTAAGGTCCCATAACAGTGAAGAAGGGCAAATAAAGTAGTTCAGGTAATTACAGCCCAGTCAGCCAAACACTGGTATTTGAAAAGAGATAGTGATAAATTAGTTAGTAAGCAATAAATCAAGCTGTCTTTAACCACCTTGAAGAAAACAAAGTGATAACAAAGAGTTGACATATTTGTCAGGAACAATTCATGGCAAATCAATATAATTGCTTTCAAAACAGCTGATCTAGCTTACAAGTGGACAGGTCCCTGTAATGAGCAAACAAGAGAAATACAGCCTAGATGAAGATGCACTAATTTCAGGTCAGAAGCAGTTGAATGAAATGATTCAGATTATTATTGGACAAATGGGAATACATTTTCAAAAGACACAGATTTCTTGTTATATCCAGTATTTTAATGAATTATGGTATTTTGTATTTCTTTAAAATTTGCAGCTGACACAAATTTGACAGGTATTGTTCAGCTCCTGACTCATTTCTAGCCAGTGCAAATCTATTCATCTCAATCCAGCTGGTGTTGTCTAGAAAATCTTCTGGATATTCTGGAATATAGCGTTCAATGTAATTAAGCATTGAATAATGATCATAAGAAGAGACTAAGTTAATCAACAGGAACTCTTCATGACTCAGGTAAAAACCAATATGCAGTTATGAAATATTTACCACAATGACCTTCCTCTCTGGTACTCCTTCATGAAGTTTCCAGGTTAGAAAATGAGCAAAGAATAACTCATGTTTTGTCTCATTCTAAACAGAAGCCTGGCTTCTATTGACCAGAGCAATCCTCTCAAAAACCCATTATTTCTAATCACAACTAATACTAGAAATTTAAAAATTCCCTTCCACAGTCCTTGGAATTGATTAATTCTGGTGCCTTTTATACTTCTATATCCAAGGACAAAATTTGACACTACTCTGTTTTGCAAAATGCTGCAAAACAACAAAACCATTAAACTGAGACTAATGTTTCAAGTAGGGTGCAAAGCACCCATTAAAACCAGCTGCAGATTTATCTCTTTCATAGTGTGTTTCAGAACACACAGAGGTTTTTTGCACTGTTATCTTATTTTGAACATTGAAATCCAGCTCAGACATTGCCATGCACAGTTTATTACAAGATCCTAAACATGCCCGGCTCGAATGGAAGCAAATAGAATTTTTCCATCATCAGTAGTTAAAAAAAGAATTCTTTTGAACTATAATGTGTGTGTTGCATACATTATATACCAGTGGTTTAGCATAGTTTGTTTTTTAAAGAAATTGCTACTAAAATGTTATAGAGAGTTTAATTGTAAATGCACAGATGAGACGCAGCACAGTAAGCCTGTGGCATTCTTCTTCCACATTTCAAGTTTTTGTGAATGATCTGATCAAGTAGTCTTGGACATAAATGAGATTGGATATAACTTCAAGGTTTACTCTACCTCATTAATCTATCTCTAAGTTACCCTCTGTCTTTTCAAGAACTCACCCGTTTCAGCTGGCACTGTACTCTTGCCTGAGCTTCCACAGTCGTGCTGTATGCTGCAAACAAACTTTTCAGTCATGGCAAGACAGTCCCTGGAAACTGATGTAGTTTAAAAACTTGAGGAATGTTTGCATCAGAAGTGTTATAATGAAGCCCAGGGATAGGGCTCAACACTGGAGTTGCAGACATGACATCCAGCCTTAAGGAGTAGCTGCTGACACCATTCTGCCCCTGAGCAATAATGGCAAAACACCCTGGTTACATGCAGTACCCTCTACTCTGCTGCAGGATTAGATTTAAAAGTTAGATTTTAAAAAGTCCCAGAGATTATAAATTGTTTCATTGTATACAGAATTTAGGATATTAATTATCAGGATAAAGAATGTTCCTTCTTGTGCTAGAAGTTGTATTTTGAACCAGGACCGCCCTGCCCCGCTGAAAATGGACATTACTTCAGTGCTAACCTGACACCATGCTGCCATGCTACTTTTCAGTATGACATTTTCATAAACACCTCAGTGTGAACTCTTCAAAGACCTTGTAGCTTCTCAAATTGGGGTGAAAATTAGGGCATCTGTATTTGGCTTGTTAGTATACTATCCTAATGGCATCTTTGGCTCTATGCACCCATACTTTAGAACTGGGAAATTGTTCCGCAATGCTAATAGGTCCTTATCAAGTTTTACTACTGTTTTATTATACTACTACTATTTTCTTCTATTTTAAATTAACATTTCTTCCCTTCTCCACATCACCTCTAGGTGTCAAGTGCCTCCTCACTTGCCACCTCACTGTCCCAAAACCACCTCAAATTAAAACCAGAGTTGTCACTCATCATGTGGGGAAAATATTAAATGTCTCACAGCAGTGCAGTATTTGTATCAGTAAAACAGATGGCAATGTGAACCAAGATGCAAATTAAGCCTACAGAATATAGTCACAGAGTTCATACAATCAACATTGCATTGAAGAAGGAGGTGCATATTTACACAGCTCTTAACTGGAAGAAGAAAAAAAGATAAATGAAAGTCACAACATTTAACCTTCCTGAAGCTGTTCAGCATGTGCCCTAATGCTCCTGCTTAGCAAGTGTCACCATCAAAGCAGATATTAGGAATGGTGCTTGAAGTGCTGGAGCCTGGGATTTCCAGCTGCCATGAGCATCCAGTCAGGTTCAGAGGATGGGCCATTAGATCAGAAAGTTCTGGGGAGGGACAAATGGGTTTTAATTTGATTTCAGCACCACCACAGAGTTCCAGTCCCATTTTGTTTTGGCAACATGCAGTAATGTCTTCGTCAGTTACACTAAATTACATTAATGTATTGTGATACTTAAAATGAAGAGAGCAGTAATACAAACCACAGTAATATACATATTTGACTATCATTTTTCCTACAGATTATATTCAGCCACTGTTGCCAGCAATTATTACAATTTTAAGAACTAGATCAGCACTAGGTATTCATACCAGCTCAAGGTATTAAGACTTTTCCAGCATTATGCCTTTCAATACTGGATCTACTAATACCTCACTCTCCATATACACCATTCTTTTACCCAGCACCTAGGCAGAACCTTCTAATTCCTTCCACTTAGCAACACAACATAGGCAGCAGGAACTAAAATCCTTTTACAGGGGTTCAGTTAGGAAGCATATAGATGAGAGACTCACTGACAGCCAGAAAATTTCATTGAGCTCATGACCCACTTCCTATCATCACTGTCATTAGGAAATCTCAGAGACAAATGCAACCAGACTGTGGATCAAGTGATTTGTCCTAACACCACAACTCTTCACCAGTTGTCATCTTTCCATCAGACCCTAGGACCTCCAAACCTCAGTGGGAAAGAACACCACCAGTGATCAGCATGCTGCTGTTGCCTCTGATAGCTTCTGATAGAGGTCAGCCTTTTAACAGGCTGGGAGCACAAGTGCATTCCCAGGGATATAAGTGGATGCTCCTTGTACACCCTATTTTGTGATTAGCCAGGTGCTAGTAGCATTTTGAACACGACTGACATGAGGGTATCCTCCATCACGCAAAGTTTTATGACAGGCACAGAAGAGGCTGTCCTCAAATGCCTCCACATGCTAACATGGATGCACTCCCATCAAACAGCTGGCCTAACAGTTTTAAAGAAAATGTACCCTAATGGTATTATTGCTGCTGAGAGCATCTTTGTTTCTGACACTTTGTTTCTGATACTTTCAAACTGTAAGGGAAATTGTTAGATTAAGGATTACTTTGCATAACCATAAACCCTTTCATGATGTTTCTATGGTCTGATCATTATTTAGGAGCAATCCAATCATACTGGCAGGAGAAACAACTGTTTACATTGACCATGAAAATTGCAGATCAAACTAAGCTCAGACATGTGAAAAAAAAAAAAATCACTTACCTGTGGAGTCTTGACTCAAAGTTTCTTGACTACTACTGTTGTAAGAAGGCACTGGAGTGATTGAAAGTGATGCTGGACAGGACAATGGACATGAGAAGTCATTTTGTGTAGCAAAACATTGACACACGGGAACACAGGCATCTTCAGGGACAGTGAGACCGAGGGGAGGGTTCCCATACACACACAGATTTTTCCAGCGAAGCAGTCCTATTGCAAGAGGGCCAACAGCTTCAGAACCTGACAACAGACACCTGGAGTTAAAACCTGTGTCCTTGTATTGTACAGCCTGTAATTTCGGACAAGGAAGCTATAGCAAGGTAATACTAATTCCTGTTTTGATCATTAAGTTTGTCTGTCCCCTGGAAAAGAATGCCATATTTTATTCTGGTCCACTATCAGTAACGTTGTTAAATGCTGGTGTAATGCTGAAAGAATACTTTCAGTATGTGTTCTCCTTGTACTGAACAAGATACATTTAACATTAAATAAACTTTCTAATTTCAGTGTGAATTCACAGATTGTGGTGGTCTTGCTTATACCTGGATTTCTGTAGAAACTCATTCATGCATTACAATCTGAAGGTTTCTCAAGTTGAAGTGAAAAGCCAGTGTTGAATTTTTATTTATTTTTTTCTTTTTTTTAATCACCAACTTGCTGTGATTTTTTTGACCCCTGTAGGGTTCAGACCTCAGTGGAAATCAGGAAGTGGGAAACAGCCATCCCACTGTCACAATGCACTTCTCTGTTCTTATGCTACAGTCCTCAGCAATTCTCTTACCCACCAATCAGTGGTTTAGGATTTCTTCTGTCTGTTTCAGATTTTCTTTTTGCACTTTCTGAAGATTCATATTTTATCTTACTAAAAGCTCAACTGCATATGACATTGTGACACAAAACCATAGGGCTTATTATGACACTATACCACAAGACTGTGGAGGAGAGATACCCTGAAGAGATTATTCTGCTGCACATGATATTACCTCTGCTGCTTCACCAGCATCCCATCCCAAAATACAGAAAAAGAAAAAAAATTACCTATAACTGCAAAATAAGGGGACATCTATATGTCTCTTCTACAAGTAGTTTCTTACTTTTTAACTCTCATGTTTGTGGTACTTGCAAGACTAGGAGCATCTGAATGCAAAATGTCTCATCCACAAAACTGGACTCTCAAATGCAGACAAATCAAACCTGTGATGGTCACACAAGCACCCTCAGGCTATTATGGCAACACTGACAACAAGACTACAAGTCTGATGTAGTCTTGGCTGCTGCATCAAGGCAGGACTGAAATACAACACAGAAACACAGACCTCAGTCATGATCATGCAATGAATTCCTGAATTCACCTGCAGAAAACCAAGCATGTAACAGTAGAGCAGGCCTGAACGGAACTGGTGACTCAGAAGTGGCTCATAAGTTCTGCAAGAGCAATATGAGAATATCTAATGCAAGAGTTATATCAGTTGCTCTAACCACATTTCTGTCACTTACTGTAACCAAGCATCAAACCAAGCACCTGAAAGGCAGCAGTTGTCTAATCCCTTAAAAGGGAACAAAGGAACAGAGATTTTTCATCAGTTGTCTCAGAAGAGGAGCCTCTAGGAGTTAGGAAATAATCCCCTTTAAATAAGTGTGTGTGTCCTCAGAGCTATTTGAGTTTCCCACTAGACAGACAGACAGACCCATACATCAAGGACTTTCAAGTGTGTCCACTCCAGAGAAAAAGCTCAGTGTCACTGCAAGTTGTTCAGTGAGCTGTAGTAAAAAAATGTTCAATACTAGCCAGTATTGCAGTAGACATCACATTTAACAAAAAAATTCCATCCTCCCTACTTTCATCTTTTTTTTAATACAAAATTTTGTCTCATGGCTTTTTTTTGAACATAAATTGATGGATTTTCTAGGGAGTTAGCTGCCAATATATTGTTCTGTTTCTCTTGCAAATATTCAGCACATTTGAGACCATCAATTTTACTGAACACAAAGCTTTGCCTGGCTAACTTAAAAGGACACAGGTTCTATTCAGCTTTCCTAGTTGTAATTTGGGTTTATTTTAATACAGATACCTACGGACTAAAGACTGTGATTATCCCATAGTGCTTGACTGTTTATCATAAAGGCCCAGGAAAATGGGAGCATTCAAATATATCTGTGTATTCAGGATATGAAATTTATGGCTGTCTTTAACTGTTGGTATATTAATGAAAATATACACAAAGATTTATGGATACTATTTGGATATTTTTAAATACCCTTGCAGTCACACCTTTGCTATAATTTCCTGTAAACATTGATCTTCACTTTAACCAATAAAGAGCCATTCCATAAACTCATTTGCAAGTACATGGAATTGATCATTTCTGAGGAAAAAACCCAAAACAAACAACAACACAGATACATCACATCAAAGAGACTTTTAGTTTTCTTATTTATCCATTCACCACTGCAAGGCCATTTTGCCTATACTAAAACCATCAGCTTAATTTTCATTTTTATCTTTAAGAGAGCATATGTTACAGCTGTAAGCATATTACACACAGAATCTGATGCTGAAAAACTGAGTTAGACTCTAAAACGTTCACAAATAGTACTCAGCACTCTTGAATGAATACAAGCTATCCAAGTTTTTGACTGTGTTTAATCTTATTAGGCACATCACTTCAGAACAGCTTTCACCATAACCTCTTCTAGTAGCCAAATTAAAATAAATGTCTAAATAAAGCAACACATACAGAAATCTGTATGTATCAATGATATATGTAAGTGTATCTAGATATGAAAATACATATAAAAACACACACATACCCATGAAAGCATGAAAATGTATGTATGAGAAGTGAAAGTAGTAGTTTTAAATTCTTGAATTGCAAAGCCCTAACTGTTTTGTTTGCAGAAAATTTTAGTTTCAATTGGGGTTTTTTTTTGGAAGGGGAGAAAAAATTCCCTGAAAAATTTTTCACTCAAAACAAAAAAAAAGCCACTTGAAAAAATTGTCAAAGACATGTCTTCAAGGTAAGTGCAACACCAGAGATCATTGCAAAATGCAAGGAATACTGGCTAACTCTGCAGCAGTACAGACAGATGTGTTTAACTGCATGATCCGTGCATAGGCTGTTTCTGCCTGTTTTTTCAGCTGACAGCAAACCAGCAGCTGAACCAGAAGGATCCAAAAAAGAGACTNAAAATTCCCTGAAAAATTTTTCACTCAAAACAAAAAAAAGCCACTTGAAAAAATTGTCAAAGACATGTCTTCAAGGTAAGTGCAACACCAGAGATCATTGCAAAATGCAAGGAATACTGGCTAACTCTGCAGCAGTACAGACAGATGTGTTTAACTGCATGATCCGTGCATAGGCTGTTTCTGCCTGTTTTTTCAGCTGACAGCAAACCAGCAGCTGAACCAGAAGGATCCAAAAAAGAGACTTTTGCAGTGGCTACATACCTTTTAAGTTGCACCAAAAATTTCAATCTTATAACAGCAAAGGAAAGCAGTATATAGCTCTCAATAGAACTTCACAACATCAAGGCAGGGAAAGGGTTGCCTGAGATGTGCTGCAGGAGGCTCTTTAGCAGCCTAATAGAATCGAGGTTGGAAACAAGAGGACAACTATGAATCCATAGACAATGTTCCAGCCACAAGCTTAATGGCATTCCCAGGTGTTTAGATATCCTTTGCAGAAAAACAAACACATGCTCACTCTATTAGCAGTATAAAAATTAAATTAAATTGTATACCTTGGAATAATTTTTCCAAGTGAAGATGACTGAAAGGAGCTTGACAGTCCCTCAGAGCATTGCAGAGGCAATGCCCTGAAGAGTAAATCTTAAAGCTTGAACATGGATACAAACCTGGCTACCTTAGTCCACCAGGTTTTCCTGTCAGGCATCCACTTTTTATGCACTTGTTCCACTGTTAGACAGGTTTCCCTTTCTCTCTGCAGTTTTCTCTGAAGTGGTGGATTTTCATCTCTGAGTTTTCTCTCTGCTGGATTGCCCCCAGCCTTGTTCTCTCACAGACAACACCACGCTCAAAAACTCTCCCTAAAAACCTAAACTTTTTTATATCCTCCTGAAGCAGTAATACTCAAAACCAATCCCCTAATGCTCCTCTTACCCCATAAATGCAGTAGTGCTATACAGCAAGCACACAACCCAGTAAACTCCTGCTTCTGCCTTATAACATAACAAGCCAAAACTAAGAGAGATGAAAATAGCATACCTTGCACGGTCCGTGCATTTGCCCTGCCTGGGCTCCAGGCTGAGTTTGCTGCAGAGTGACAGCAGACTCTCTGTCGTGGCCTGTGCACCTCCAGACCTCCCCTGCTTCCTGGTGTCCTGGAATCCCCCATCCTGCTACGAAGCTTCTTTCTGCTGCTGCCCAGCCAGCTCCTCTCACCTGTCCTGCCTCCTCCAGCCTGGATGGCACATGCTGGCCACATGTTAGAAGTGCAGTCTTGCCATTCAAAGGCTTGGGTTTTTTTTTTCTTTTCTTTTCCCCTCCCTCTTCTCCTCTCTTCTCCCACTTCTCCAGCTAATCCTGCTCTTCACAATCAGACACACCTTTCCCCTCCTGCAGCAGAAATGGAGCAGGAGCTGCTGTCTGTTCACATGGCTGCTGCTCCAGTCAGGCTGCTCCATAGGGAAACAGTCTCCCTCAGGGAGGTGGGAACAGAAAAAGGCACAAACACATTTGCAAAAACACACATACATTTATTCACTTAACTCCTTCTCGCTGCTAAACCCTCCCTGAGCTGTGGTGGTAAAACCAGATACAGCCCTTGCATAGAGAAATTAGGCTGCTGTAGGGTGGGCCAAATACATCTGCACAAAAGATTGGACATTGAAAGGAAGTGTTTATATGGGGAGAAATACACACACTATAACAAAACAAATCCAAGTCCAAGAGACTTCAGTGGCAAGTTTTACTGCTGCATTTCCACCTGAGATCCTGTCCCACCTCACCTGCTCCTGTTCAGAGCAGGAGGCAGAAAGCTCAACAGATTATCTGGGCCTGAGGTCAGGACCCAGCCAGCTCCTCTCCTTCACCAATGCCATGGGAGGCAGACTGCAGCCACCTGAGTCACACACCCTGACACTTTCCTCCAAAAGCTTAAGCCGTGGGTGGCCAGCGTGTAACTTGCTGGAAACTCCCAAAGCTCCCGGACCATCCCCCTTAACCCCTGTAACAGTAACCTGAAATGCCCCAACATCCTAGGCAGGCAAAACAGGATCCCCCTTTTCTCCCAGGGTAAAATTCCCTCAGTTGTATTAACTGTTCTTTTTATCCCAGGAGTCTGATTAAAAGCTCTGTAGTGCAGGGAAGGAGGGCAGAAGAGAGACAGGACCAATCCTGGCATCAGAGCTTGCCTTGACACCTGCTCTGCTTGCTTTTCTGGCCTGAAATACTGCATAGGGCCACCTGCTCTGAAAAAGGTTCTTCAAATTCACTGACCCTTCAAAGAGGTTAGAGGATTGAGACATCTCATTCCCAAATTTTGTTTCCTTTTTTGAAATAGTCTGTTCTGAATAAACCACTTTATTCATTTCTTTCCACTTAAAATACACATATTGGGAATAGATGACATATAGCTAACATGGCAAAAAAATTCAAAATAACAGACTAAGATTACCAGTTCTTAAATAACCCCGCCCCTCCCTCCCAACTTATTAAGTCTATATCAGCATTTTCTAGTCTTGCATACTTCTGGTATGTTTATAGGTATATTTAGCCAAATAGGACAACAATAATTGCTTTCAAGAAATTCTGTTCCAGCTAAGCATATTTGACATTCACACACAGCATAAAACTGAAAGTGCATACGTGGGATTTTTTCAAAGTTTTGGTTAAGCAGAAAAACAGCTTTTAGCTTTTTATTATCTATGTGTGCCCCAATTCAAACTTTTCAGCTTAACCTCTCCTTGTCCAGCTTTCAAATACTGGTGTTCGCTGGTAGACTGGCTAACACATAACCAGATACAAAGAGCATGTCATATTAACAGGGATTTGACATGACCAAATTATTTTACATCTTAGCAATCACTCTATCCTTTCCCCTTTGTAGAAAGGGAATTATCCTTTAGCTGCCTCTCCCTGGAGGAGCTATGCTGCCAAGGGTGAGCCAGATCTCCCATGGCTGTTATTAATTCATATCTGGATTTGACAAGAACTGATATTTATATGAACTTTTAGTAGAAAATAAAAACACATATACATGAAAGTATTATGTGAAATGTGTACTCACGTTGCATCTGCTGACATGTGAGTAATTTCCTTTGGTTCATGTCAAGACTATAGATACATACCCAAAGACAGAGTTTTGCACTCAGCCACAGAAAAGATGCACAGCAGATCGTGTTGTACAGCAGAAGAGCATATTCTCACTGCTTAGCTTCACTTAGCTGCTTTAGAAGGTGAGCCTCCATAAGTTTCTCCCATAAATGAAGAGAAAAGGATCAACTGGAGTAATCTGTAGTAATATCAAAACTCTAGTCTGTGAATAATTCTTGATAAGAGCTTTACTCTTATTTACCATTAAGTAACAATACAGCACAAGTAAATTAGCTACCTGATTTAGCTAGCTAAATTAGTCTCCTGAAGTAGGAAGTGTAAACCATGACCTACTGTATCCATTTTGTCATCCAGTCTCCTTCCATTTTTTTCTGGATTCAATAAGCACTTAAGAGTTTATTCTGGGGAGGCAATTCCACAAGTGTGTTGTCTACTTCTGTGGGAAAGAGCAGTACCAGCCTCCACTGTCACAGCTTGGCTTCCTCTACACAGGGGATGCATCAAGACCAGGACAGATTGCAAATCATAGGCAGATGATGGAGATCACACTGGCTCTCTACAGATCAAGGCAAAAAAAAAAAAATTGTTAAGGACAAAGTGTTGCTTCCACCTGTTTCACTGCAGAGCAGTGGGTAGAACACCTTGCAGAGCCAGAACACACAAAGCGCTAAAAATCCAAAGGGATTCTCTGTCTTCTTATCTAAGGATTTTGACACTGCTTCCTGTGGAAGGAGAGAGTGCAAATAGCAGTTTTGGAAATATCTAAAAGAAAAAAACAAAAAAGACTTTTGCTCTGCTTACACACAGAAGGATCTATGTCGCTAACAAAAGCCTTGATCTTCAGACCTCAGACTGCTTATCTGTCAGATAACTTCAACTTGATTGAGAGCCCGTGCTGTGACTTTTCATGTTAGTGCAATAAAATGCACTGCTCTGGATGTTCACTTCATCAGTGGTGTGGTTGACAGGATGGATTTTTTTTGGTTGTCTGTTTTGCTGCACAAGGCAAGGTAGGCGCACTGCAAATCAGTGCTTCAGACATACCATAGCAGAGGGGCTGGGGAGAGTTGGAGCATACTGCATGGGAAACAGATTTAATTTACAACAATAATTTATGTTTACATTAGGGACTGCAACGTCATTAAAAATCCCCACTGCAGAAAAACACCAGGAGAACAGTGATTATAAACACCTTTCCTGAAAAAGCTTGATGCAAGGCACTGAAGGGGAAATTATAGCAGAAAGTATTCAGTGTGCAACCTAGATGACTCAAGATGAGGAATTATTAGTTTTCCTCTTTCCCAGTAGTGCACTATAAAATTTTAAGTAGTTATTAATTTAATATTTTAAAAATACATACTGGTGACATATATTGGCATTTTAATGAAAAGACAAGTAGCTCAAGAAGAGACTGGATTGCTGCATTCTACACCTTACACAGGGAGAAGCCGTTAAGCTTAACAGCTTCTTTTCCTGTCAATAACTGTGATATTCCAGCTGACTAAAAGTTAAATAAATCCTAAAAGCTTTAATTTTTTCTATGGAAGTGAAGAATAAAAGATCAGACTTAGCAGCAGCATGAAGTTCACTCAGTCCTCTCTATTTAACTAAGTTTTCATATCTAATGAGGAGAACTCTGTTCAGAAAACAGCTTTGTTGCAAATGCTGACAAATGGATAAGACAGGGTTTGCTATAGACCTTGACAAAAAATAATGGAGAGCATCAATCACAATCTATTTGGAAAACCTCACTGTGTATTAGATGCAAGTTATGAATGTCTCTTCCTAATTCAAGCATTCAGTCAACAGAGGTGAAGACTGAGATGCAGTGTGCCAGCTGCCTGAATATATAACCTAACATCATCATTCACCAAATGGGTCCTGTCCCAAGAGTCTTGGCACTGTAGGTCTCACCTTTGCCTGCAAGTGTGCATGCTCAGAGACACAGAGGGGCTTTGAATTCCACAGCAGGGTTTCCTCGTACAAGATACAAGAGACAGAAGTACAAGTTAGGCCTTTAAAGAGAGACTTCTGCTCTGCAAGCAAGCAGCAGACTGGATAAAGCCTTCCCATTGCACAGAGTAGAACAAATCCTCTCCTCTGCTCTGCAGCTTTTACCAATTTCCTGTTTTGCACAGACTCCACACAGACCTCCACAAGCTCCAGAGTCTCTGTTACCTCCAAAGGCCCAGAAGGCTCAGGTATGTCTGCCCCACCATTGCAGATGCTGACATTGGAATGTAGGATAACCTTGCTCCCTGCAGGAGGAACATGCTCTGAATGCAGTGGGCTCCATCACGTGCCACCCAGGTTTGTGAGAATAAAATCAACAATTTGATAGGTAGCAAATGGAGAAGCTTAATTTTCATTGTCACTGGGTAATGTAGTCTTACTGAAAATTTCATAGAAATTTGAATGATTATTCTCCTTTTCTGAACCCACTCCTGACTTAGCCACACGAAGACTCTTAATGTTTTTACTTCTGTTTCAAACACATATTTCGGTCCTGTTATTTCATTGTTTAGCCCTTAATAACTGAGTCATAAGCAGTTTTCATTGTTAAAAAAAAAAATCAAAGGATTGTTTTCTAGTTCTTGGTATAGGATTATGAGCAAAAGAACAGGTAAAAAATAGCTGCTTTCAATTTAACAAATTCTCATTTGTTATTACTGAATTTCACTTGTTGAATTGAATGGCAAGCATAGGTTTTTACTGCATTTTATTAGGTTGCTCATTATGGCACATTTTTGCTATTGCTTGAGCTTAACTTAAGAATCCCATCGGCCAGAGTACAGCTTGAGAATTCCTGCTGTACAGGAATAAAGCATACAGACAGAAAGCCTGAGCCTTGTTTCCTTCCAAAGAGCCTCTCAAAACACCACTACATATACAGCTCCACTTAAAACACTGAGCTCACCTTGCTTTGAGAGACATCATTACATCTCATGTTTGTCTTATACTTTATGAACTGCAGAAATCTGTGAAGACTCAGGCAATGTAACAGCACATGCCCTTGAATTTTTGTTCGTCTATGCAAAATAAGATTTTATAGAGAGCAGTACTTGTTCAGCTAAAACCAAACACTTTATTGTCACAATACCACTTTATTGTTTTTACAGGCACTGCAGTATTTTCCAAAACCCACATTTCTAATTTGGTTTTAAAAAAACTCCTTTGTGTTTATCTATGTGTCAAGCAAAAGGCAAACTAAGCCAAACACTACCATAATTCATTATCTACTAGAACATTTGGTGATGAGAATTTCCCAAGAAGAGCATTCACAGAGAAGTAAAAAGCTGAGCTGAGAACAAGAGTGAGCTCACCTGCAAACTTTGCTTTAGAGAGATCTTACTGAAGCATCCAGCACTCCAAAGGCATCCCTCTCATCCAACTCACTGGCAGTCACCTAGTCTAGAGGTTGTTCTTGGTCAAAATTCCTTTATTTTGGGGAGGTAGATACAGCTTTTTAATCTTTCAAGTGTGGCAATGCTGCCTATCCCAGTATGTGGTTGAAGTGGTTATAGGTTGTGACTGGAGATCTGGGGGTGAAGAGGGAGAAGGCAAGGCCTGAACAATGCTGTTGTAGAAAGATCAGCAAAAGTTTTTGAGACCATGGGTATGACTTCATGGCTGCTTAATATAATTTCCTTATTGAGGGAGGGGGAAGCAGTAAAAGACCTAAATTAAGCTTATGTGCTTTTTTTTAAGCTTTATAAAACCCTCTTAACCCAATTCTTGGAAAATCAATCACACAATTCCTTTTTGTGCAGTCACAGCAAGAGTGATACTCTCTCACTAATTACAGTTCTCCAGGCACCCGTTTCCATTAGAATGTTCACAGGAAGTTTGTTGACCAAGTTGGTAGTGACTGGCTAAGAAGACAAATAATAAAAAATAGTAAACAGTGAAGCATCAGCTGTATGTTGTATGCAGCTACTCTTAGTTGTTTTCTTTCTTTCTCCTTTGGCATTATATTGTTAGTTTACAGCCCAAATCCAGCAGAATAATTCAAACACTGTTTGAATCCAGCTGTATCTTTCACTAGTACAAGCACCTATTTTTGCTTGATTTGAACAGGAGCGCTTGTGGTGGTGACATGGAGTAGAACAGCTAAATTGGAGTGGACCTATGCCATTCATTTAGTCCAATGATACTTACAGTGTGGTCCAGAACCTGTGGAACAGAGAGACTTTTGGTTTCATTCTACAGCGCAACATACAAAATGGTCAAATAATTTTGGAGGCAGATATTATAATTTTAGGAAATAACAGAAATAAATTGGTCAGAATTACTTGTAGCTCCTGAACTCAGATCCCTTACATGCATTTAAGATGAGATGAACTGTAAATTCCTGGAGATTGGTTCTGAATTCTTTGGAGACATAGATGGGGAACATGTTGAAGGAATACAGGAAAGCTGTATGATTTTCTCTTGCTTCAGGCAAATAATTTCTGTCTCTAGGAACAAGATTTATATGTACTCTTTTTTCTTTCTACCTCCCTGCATGATATTAGACAAATAGGGTAAGCCTACCATTTCACAAAGACCTACTTTACTTTCTCATTATACGAGTGTCTGACTTAAATCCATTACTCAAATTTGCAATGCTGCTAAGCACTCCCAAGATATAAAGCAAGTCACCTGAAATTTCAAAGTTATTCAGTCCGGTATCACACTAACTACTTTGAAGTGCATCTCAAGTTAATCAACTCAACTGAATGGATACTTTAATCTCATTGACTTTCAGCCCCGATTTTCCTCAATTTTAAGGAGATAACCTCAAGAAACTCAGGTGCTGGGCTGAGATCCTGCAAATACCCATATGACAATGATTCACTGTCTTCAGCACAGGCTAGAAAATAAGGCAAGGGGCCACACAATGATGTACAGAGAGAATCCCCAATACTGAACAACTGCTTATGCAGGCAGACCTGTCTCTTCTACAGGCTGAGTGAAACAGCATTCTGATGAAATCATAATTTATAATGGATACGTGTGTCAAAATGATAGAATCATAGAATGGTTTGGGTTAGAAGGGCCCTTAAATATTGTCTAGCTCCAACGCCCCTGTCACAGGCAGGGACACCTTCCATTAAACCAGGTATCTCAAAGCTCCATCTGGCCTGGCCTTGAACCCTTCCACAGATGAGGCAACCACAACTTCTCTGAGCAACCCATGCCTCACCACTCTCATAGTGAAGAATTCTTTCCTAACATCCAATCTAAACCTACCTTCTCTTCCAGTTTAACAACATTACTCCTTGTCCTATTACTCACTACATGCCCCCATAAAAAGCCCCTCTTCAGCTTTCCTGAAAGCCATCTTTAGGTACTGAAAGGCTGCAATGAGGTCTCCCCAGAGCCTTCTCTTCTCCAGGCTGCACAACCCCAACTCTCTGAGCCTGTCTTCATAGGAGAGGTGCTCAAGCCCTCTGATTTTCTTCATGGCCCTCCTTTGGACTTGCTCCAACAGGTCCATGCCCTTCTTATGCTGAGGCCCCAGAGCTGAGCACAGTACTCCAAGTACTTCAGGTATGCTAGCGAGACACTTGTGCTTACCCATCTGAATTACAGCTTTCTCTAAACTGTGAATGTTTGACTTCACAGACCTAATGTGTTACTTTTACACATCAGTGTAAATGGACTGTTACTTAAGGACCCAAGTCTTGGGGGAACTCATGGGGTTTTAAGAAGGAAATCACAAAGAAACTGCTCAATATTTTTCATTAAAAAATTAAGCCCAACCATAATCTAGCAGACATCCTTATGGCCATTGTCATGTACATAACCAAAAATGCTTCCTCAGGGATATATTTGTAAATAATTTGACCTAGCAAAATATCCTACTACAGCTCAGAGTGTTTTAAAATACGGACTATACAACTGTGTAGTCAGAAAAACCTCCCAAATCTAATGTATTATACAGGAGCTTAGTTCCAGGGCTATAGACCCAGACACAGATATTTAGTTTGATTTTTAAATAAACTCATTCTGCTGCTCTTTTTCCTTGGATGCAGCAATAAATAACATCATGGTACTTCAAGGGTCAATGCTGCAATGTGTACACAATAAAAGCAATTTATTATAGTTTTGTTTCACAGGTGTCTATAGAGCAGTGTATTCAGCAAAAAAGAAAAAAAGCTGTGAAGCAGCATATTGTTCATCAGGATGACACATCATGGTAATTATTCCTGTTCTTCTGGGAATATAGGTTCTGCTACAAGGCACTTTTTGTTACAGCAGCAGTGCTTCAGAAAAGTAAATAATAATAATAATAATGCTTATATAAAAGATCAGCAAATTAGAAGATCCTCATCCTGAATTTCAACGATTACTTTTATTTTAAAATGCAAGAGGTAAAGTATATGCTTTGACTGTAAAGATGCATGTAACTGACTTTAAATATGGTTCTTATGAGGTGCCCTGTCTGAGTATTTTGACAAACACCAATGTATTCCACTTTTCCTGAGTGAATATCCTAATAGGGTGTTTGAGGAAGCATGCAAGTTCAGCTTTGTTTAGTAGGACCTCTGCTTTGCACAGTATTTTCTGACTCAGCACAAAAGGCCAATTTTACATCAAAGTTCTATGCTGCAATCTTACTTTCTAAAAACTCTTAGCACAACAAATCTGTCAATACTTTCTGCCTAGCTACATTCTTTGGAGAAATGGCCAGCTGCTCCCATCCTGTAAGGTTTTTCTTCCATCTGGAACAAAATCCTTCACACAAAATGCCATTATAGCATTGCTTTAGACATCAGTCTCCCTCCCCAAGTAGAAAGCCATCCACTACTGGCATTCCCACCAGGTGACACACCTCAAAGTTCATTTCTCAATTAATGGGGATTGCTGGCTAGTTAGATCTGAATTGTGGGCAGATCTCACCCCTAAAATATTTTAATTTTTTCTTTTTTTATGAAAATGTCTGAAATGTATGAGTGTTGAACTTATTTACATTTCAGACAATTTATTTTTCAAAACCTTTAGTAAGGAAGTGATCTTCAATCTTGGCTCTTAAAAAAAGAAAATAATGAAGAGGTGGTTTTCAAGAACGTATTTGCATTAAATGAAAGGGTCTTATAGCACTAAATGTCTCTTGCGTTATTTATTTCATACCAAGTCTGGATTTTGCTAGCTAGAAGTTTTATTTGAATCAAAGAGAAAAGTTCTGCCTGTGCATTTCTAGAGAAGGGGTTTACATTGTCAGCGTAGTCTCTATAAAATTAATAGACACCAGATGACCCCATAGAACTCACTCACTTAACAAACAGATTTCTGTGTCCCTGTAGGAAAAAGAAAAGGAGCTGCATAGTTTGATGTTCAAAGTTATGGGTGCTTCAAGTTTTAGAAGGAAAACTGCCCTGAAATTTACCAGATAGATAGATATGATTAGGATATATAAAATAGGATTAGGATACTTACCTGAGAAAATCTTGGACTGCCTTTGCATTTTACTGGCCAGCTGTAACAGCATCTCAAAAAAAAAAAAAAAAAGCTGCAACTAACACCTATGCAGAGCTTGGTCCTGTAGGAACAAGGATGGCAGATGCCACTTGCATGTGCTTACTAGACATAGCTGAAATGGAAGGGTAAGTCTATGTGATTAGGCACCAGCACCAGACTGGCAGGAACTGAAGACACTTTGGAACACACAGACAAAGGCAGGCATTAAGAGAGTTTAAAAAAATCCAATAGGGAAGGGAAAAAAAACGTTAATTGGCAACAGACACGGAGATAGATCTTAAGTTTGTTGACAAGATACAAGCAGGGAAAATATTGGCACACAGGTGCTTTATAGTTCAAGTAGAGCTGCATACCCAACTTTCAGAGGTATATCTGAAACTAAGGCTCAGCTAGAAAAGAGTAGGATGACCCTTCTACACAATTAGTCACACTGACACCAGGGTCAGAGTAAAAATGTCTTGAACTCCAAACAAAGCAATGGATTAGACGCAGCTATTTATGCCAGAGATGGAATCTACTATTTACGTGGTGGTAGAGAGAAAACATGAGCCTTCTCAAATGCATTCTATTTCCCTCCCTGCAAAAAGATGTCAGGAGAAGAAACATGTGCACATAAAAAGGTGCAGTGTATGTTTATTTTAAATAAGTACTCATACAGAGAACATAGATGTCACATGGAGAATTCAGTCAGATTCTTGCTCCAAATTATCTTTCCCTCATAAAAGGTAATGTAAACTGAAGATTAGACTTGCTATTTGGCAACAAACATTGCAAAAATAGTACATATTTCCATTAGGAGGTACTTTGTTACACCTTATTCTTGGCTCACCTCATGTTACATGACTATGCAGTTGGTGACTACAATTTTCACAGAAGTTGGATCACACTCAAATACACTATTTTTATAACAAAGCCAAACCAAGTCTACCCATGTGTAACTTTACATTAGCTGATTAAGGTTTCAACTGTAACAGTGCATGCATTTTTATTTCATTTTGAACTTTAAAATTCAGTCTATTACATAACATATCACAAAAATGATGCCATTTGCTTCATTTTCTCTGTAGGTCAGAAAGGTAGATGTTGAAGTTACCTTACACCAAGATCCAAGAGCCTCAGTATTTAAATTGATGCTAAAAACCTTGTAAATGGTTTAAAAGGTGTTGTAGGTTGACCCCACTCAGCAGCCAAGTGCCTGTGCAGCTGCTCACTCCCCTTATCTCTCCTCCACCCTCAGCAAGATAAGGAGAGAAGAGCAGCAAAAGCAAAACTCACTGACTGGGATAAAGAGTTTAATGAATGAAGAAAAGATATGAAAAGTAAACCACCAAGTGATGCAAAGGTAATCCTTCACTACTCCCACAGACAGACTGATGCCCAGCCAGCTGGCAAACAGCCACCTTAGAAGCTACACAACCTGCACGCCCTTCTTTCTCTACCTCTTCTTTCTTTGTATTGTTGATGCTTTATGATATGGAATAGCCCTTTGGCCAGTTCAGGTTGACCAGTTCCCAGCCATGTCATTCCCAATCTCCTGCCTACTCACTGTGGGGGCAGAGCAGGAAAAAGAAAGACTTGACCCTGGAAACCCCTGTTATCAACATTGGTTTAGATTTTAAATCTAAGACACAGCCCCATATGGGATACTATGAAAAAAGTTAACTCTATCTCTTCCAGACCCATTACAGAAAGAAAACCCCAAGAAGTCAGCTATTAAACTGCATGAGATATATCACATGTAACTCACCATTTGGAAGCCTAAAAATCAAAAGCAAGTCATCCACCGTAAAATGCTTTCAGCATATGAAACCATGTGCCAGATTTATCAAACCTGACAGCAATCCACTACAGTCAATACTCTGCCTAACATTGTAGCAGTGGCTTTGACCAGTGTACATATAAAACAAGCAAGCCCAAGGCCTTCCCCAAACATACAACTTTGTATGGGATCTTGTGGGACTCGTGTCCACGTTATCAAAACAGATCTGTTTTTCTCCTACAGTTTGCATACTGGCATCTGCTTACTCCCAGCAGGTTGTGAGCAGTATTATACAGTAGATATGCATAAATAGAATCATAAAATAAATAAAATAAGCTAACAAGGTGCTCTGAAAAGCAGCTCTATGACTCTGACACATAGCATGAAAACTCAGTTTACGATGTTTGCTTACTCTAGTTCCAGGGGACAAAAAAAACCCAACAAAATAAAACCCCTTAACAACAGAAACTACGTATTCCATGGAACTCTTCTCCTTTTAAAAAGACTTCCCTGTTTCATCATCCAGGAGCCTCTATGGCAGTGACACCCACTCCTGCCCATAAATAGACTGGGAATGGAGGGCAGAAGTGATGGTCTGTGGAAATCATCAGTGTGCTTTCTAAGACCTTCAGAGCTCCTCAGTTTCTGTAGGGAAAACTGTTCATTAACCCCAAAATAACCCAAACAGCACTACTCCCAAAGACAGTAGTTTTAAATCTACCATGAAGCTCACTTCTCAAGGGTAAAGGTGTTGAGCACCACAGATGTTTAACCCACTGAAAGACTTCAGGAGCTGGGTGTAAACAGTGCATAGATTTCTGGCACTTTATGATATTTAAAGGCAAATGCAGACTATATTCCTCTTTGGGAAACTACTTCTCAGCTCCAGAGAGTGATAGAGGAGAGCCAGGAAAGAGGCCTCCATAAATAAAACAAGAAAGGCCACTGCAGACTAGAGTGCCAACAAAAATTAACCTGTAGCACTGAGAAAAGTACTTAGCAATTCAGTCTTACATGCAAAGGCCACTCCTGCAGAGCAGTAAAGCCCTTCTAGAGCAGGTGAGTGCTTCCAGCTCAGTGTTGCTGCAGCAGGAGATCTTTTGGTGCTCCAACCCAGGAGTAGGAGCTGATGTGGGATTCCAGCCCAGGGGAAAGTGTCTTCCCTGGAACTCAGGAGCATCTCTCCATGCAGCAAGAGCTTTCTAGGAAAGCTAGTGAGATTTGAACATGGACCAAGCAAGGTTATATGCCCTGGGTTTTAAAGATAGTATTGCTCACTGAAGAGTTCTGTTCTGAATTTGAGAGGCTAAGGCACAATGAAAGTGAGCAATCAAGGCCATGATTATCAGTGTCCAATTTAACCAAGCTCCACTTCCAAGTGAGCTGAATCCACTTTAAGGCATATGGCAGGGCACAATGAATACTGATAACAGCACCTGCCAAATCTAAACAGGAGTAGAAAATTCTTCTTTCCAAAACACGTGACCCAGATTTGGGTTCTGGGATACCAGCGAACAAAACCCACAATTTTGTTTGAGGTATTAGAAATTTTACAGCTTGTGCACATCTCTGTTGCTTGCCACACACCTCAATGCAGATGTGCCAGAACCACCAGAGTTCTGCTGCAAAAGCATCAGCCTTAATTCCCCTTTCCTCTCCCACACTTTTTTTGCAGCAGATCAAGGATATTTGCCATTCCAAAGTGCTACACAGCAAGTAAGCTCACTTCTAAACATGTCCAAATAGAAGTTTCTAAACCGCAAAATAAACACAATTCTAAATGTAAGTTAGGCAGCAAAAGGCAGGTTATACCAAATATTTCATATTAAATGTGGTGTTATTTAACTTTTTTTTTCCTTGTCCTCAGTGTAGCAGTTACAAGAGGCCCTTTTGAACAAAACAGACTTCCACAGAAAGTAACAAATTAGTTTACTTTCTGGGCTTTTTAGTCCCTGTCATAACAAAATAGTGATCATCTTGCCTGCCCTTCAGAAGAGGAACTTCTGACATACCAGGTGTTCCTTTGTTATATGCCTTCTCCTTTGGGAGTGGCTTCTTGGCTGCTGGGGCCAAGCTTTTGTTTGTTTGCAAGTTTTTGGTTGAATGCTGACCTTTTGTGGAAGGCTGTGCTGGCTTTTTGGTCACTGCTGCTTTGGCTGAAGTTTGAGGAAGCCGTACAACGGACAAAGGTGTGCGTTCAGCGGGTTTGGATAAAGAGGGTCCAACCTGAGGGGGATTACTGGCATTTGGCTGCTTGCTGCCAGCTGATGACACATTTTTGCTTGTAGGTAACAATGGAGGTGGTGACTTAGATGCTTTGCTAACTGCAAGGGAAGGTGCAGAAGCGGAGAGTTTTAGCTTGGAAGCAGCTTTCAAGTTCCTTGCTAGGTGAGAAGTAGTTTGTGGGGCTTTCTGAGGATGCTGAGACCCAGCACCTGAGATCTGAATATCATTTTCAGGAGGTTTGGCAAGGAGTTGCTGAGAATGTGCAAACTTGGCAACAGCGCGCAGATTTGTAACCGGCAGCCGAGCAGCCCTAGGAGCGGCTGAATTCGCCTTGGTTTTAGTGGCAGATACAGGTTTGCTTTTAGCAGGGACACACTTCTGTTTTGAAGTGGTTGTTCCAGCTGCCCCAGACAAGAGAGATGGTTGTTTTTTAGAGGGTGAGAGGGCAGGATGGAGTGCTGGTGCTGGGGAGCCTCGAGGCAGGGCAAATTTCACCTTGGTAGCATCGGGGGACCGAATACGTTTGCGCAGCATTTCAGAGGGAACAAGAGCTGTTCTTGCTCCTGCACGTGAAGAACCTTTGCTTCCAGGCTGTGAAGGAGCAAAAGCTGGTGAGTTGCATGCAGGAGACTCCAGTTTCTTTGAGGTGCCAGCTAATGGTTTGAAAGGAGACTGCACGCCTGTTGCTGAGGACCCTTGTAATTTGGACCTGACTGTTGATGACTTGGCAGTGGAAGATGGGGTCACTGGCACTCTTGGTGATGCCAGGGCAGGGGACTGAGGGCGCTTAGATAAAGCCTTCTTGGTACTGGCTCCAAGACCTAAAACAGGAGCAGGAGGTTTTGATGGCAGCTTATTGACAGCTGACATTGGATTCATAAGAGGAGGCTCCTGATTTCTAGTGGACAAGCTGGGGATGCTGTCACTGGTGACCCCTTTCTGAAATGCCAGGATTTTTTGTTCCAGAGTTGCAAACTGAAGCACTCGGCATGGATCATATTTGAGCAGAAAACCTTGAAGAGTGTCCCAGCCTCCACCAACACGTACCATCACATGCTTGCCATGCAGCATCTGAGAACAGGGAAGAGGGGGTGGGAGCAGAAGAACAAATGAAATTTTTATCTTGTTTTATTTTTCTTCATCTTACACTACCACCTATTGAAATTGACTAAAAATAGCACTTCCTTTCTTACAGAGAAACATTTTAAAACAGAGCAATTATGTGATAAACCAGGTTTTTGCTTCCCAATTATTTTATTAGATAGCTTCTCCTGCAGAGAGAGTAATTCTGTGTCAGGAAATAAAGGAAACATCTTTACAGAAGACATTTTAACCATTCTGTAAGAATCTTTGTTTAGTATACAGAGTTCTGAGCCTGGGTTTAATTTAAATTATGGATGTCCTTGTAACACAAACTCTTATGACTGCTATGAGAGTACTCAACTACCCCGCAAATTATAAACCACAAGAATCCATGTTTTGAATAAACAGTGTTCTCAGGATATTCTATGGCATTATCCTTATTTATGTTGCAAGTCATTAGTGAAATTTTAGAGACACCACAGAGAAACGTTATCTTAGTTTAGTGAGGTTGTAAAATCAATGTTGGTGGATCAAAGATCTAAAGAATGGAGTAATTATACCTATTTAGAATAAGGGATTGAATGTCAAGTTGTCCCAACCTAAATAATTCTGTAATTCTAAAACAACTCCATAAAAATTTGATATTTCACTTAAAAAGCATTTCTCTCCTCAAAATAAATATAAATTGGAGTTCTAAAAAACTACTTACTCGTATGAAGAGTATTTTGTCTCCCAGCCTATAACGTCCCTCTGATAAGTATTCAATTGAAAATCGATGGGAACAACTGCAGGGAGGATCTTCTGCTATATGTTTTACCTAGGTATTAAATTGAAAGCATTTGTTAGTATTTTGACAGAAGCACGAGTTTAATGATCTATTGAGTTAATCTTCTATTAAGAAGGAAGACCCAAGAAGGAAACCACTGAAAAAAGGGGAAAGGGAGTTCCCAAATAAGTGCTGAGTTAGAAAAGATCTGCCTCTAAGAGCCACTTAGAAATGCAACAAATCGGAAGGGTGACACTATTGCCAAGAAGGAGACATAGTGAGTTTTCAGTGAAAGTAAGGATCTGGTGGCTGACATTCCCAAAGAAACAGAATTTTTACATTAGAGTACAGAAGACCTTTAAAGCAAATGAATTTTTAAGCAGAATAGGAAAATTGTTCATCATTTCCTCTAGACCAGTTCACAAGCTGTACAAATCTGTATACATATTCATTTCCAATTGGTACAGCTACAGAGGTTTGATTTGAAATATTCTTTCAAAAGACTTTCATCAAAGCCTACTTTAACACCTGATGAAGTTTTATGAAAAGATCAAATTGAAGAGAAACATTCATTGCAGTCATAGAATATTGACATACCAGAAAAATTGAATGAGAGCATTTCTTATACTCAAAGAAGCAAGCAAGAGGGGAAAGGAAATCAATGTAGGTTATATGCACTCCAAAACATACAGAACAGCATTTTATTTACATTTTCTAAACAAAACAAATTGATTAAAAAAATTCTGTTTTCTGTTTGTGGAGGTTCACACGTATTAGATGAAAACTAGCCTGTCCTTACTGAGACAGATCATACAAGTACAAAATTAAGACTTTAATTTAAAGCCCATATCACACTAAGCACGTAGCACTTACTGCCTCGTGTAGCTCGCCACGGTGACAACACAACTTTGGTGTGCTAAGAGGAGATGGTGGCTCAGAGGTCATTAGCAGGGTTTCTTCTAGCTCAATTTCCTTCTCTAGTTTTACAAGTACAGGAGGTTCAACTCCATACCTCAAATACCAAAGCAGAGTGTTTAATTAATAATTTAATAATGAAAACAAAAAGAAACTGATGATAACAAACCTGCAAAATTTTAAGTGGCTTGACAGACAGGGACATCTGAATCAGTCAGGGGAGTAATTGCCTTAATAATCCTGAGAGAAGGAGCATCTCTGAGTTTCTAGCAGAAGCCCTTTCTGAGGTAGCCTTGGTGTTACCAGAGAATGCAGTAAAAATACTGCCAGAACTACACAGTTGAGGTCACATCCAATTTAGATAGACCATCTTAAAGCTTCCAGCTCTGCACTAGAAATAAATTAAGTCTACATTTAGATAATAAAGAGATACCTTCCAAAAAGCTGAAAAATTTAAACCCTTAAAATCACATTTAATAATCAGTGAGTTCTTCCAAGAGAATTACACATTATCTGTAAGCTGATTGTGTAACTTAAACACACAGCTATAGAAACCAGCATGGAACAGCACCTCTCTGTGGAAAGAGTCTGATAAATATTTGAAAAAATATTCACATTGTATGATGGTCCTAGAAGAGCTACTTATTACTTTTTGCACAGAATTAACATCCACTGCATTGCACTTAACAGCTGCAAATAATGTCCTAATTTTGTTTTAGCTTTTACTTAGTAGGATGTGTGGTTCAATTTCTGGTTAGGAGCATGTGTGGATAACGTACCCGGATACAATGCGCCCAATTTCCAGCAGACAAAGATACACTTGTCTTGGATCCTTGTGCAACACTAACAGAGAGGAGAATAAAGAGGAGTTATAGTTGATATTTATTGCAGGAGGCCTATGCAATTATGTACAGCCTAGAAAATGCAAGATGAGGTATCCATGACTATAAATTTCCCATCATCCTACCCAGAGGCAAGGTACATTATCATTGTTAAAGCACTACATGCTTTACAACTCTAATTTTCTATTCTGTAAAGTCTTTAAACCCATCCTGGCACTCCTGAAACCACTCTTCTCCTCCTCCTAAGAAAAATATGTTTTATGATCTTCTTTCGTGATTAGAATAGGAAAGAAAGACGTGAACGCTTCCCGCTCCCTACTCTGAAATGCAATATCGTAGTCTTAAAGATGAAAAGCACTTAACAGGTACAAAAAGGAAAATACACCCATCAGTTCATGCTCATGCCTACAGACATAGTTAGGTACATGCACTCTGGAGGTTACCATCCACAGGAGGATACACTGCAAGGGCCCTAGCTGACAAGTGAATGGCTACACAGCCAGTCAGCCTGAGTGGTTTTAAACCTTGGCTGGGAAAGAGCAATCTGAGTGACTGTTACCAGTTCAGTAGGTAACAGATCTTTTTGCTTATCACTACTTCAAAAGTTCCAGCTCTATTATTTACAGATGAAACCCAATATCTTTCTGATGTTCAATTTGATATTTAAAGTGCTTTAAATGTGTTTCCTAAAGTATAATCCAAGTATGAAGTCAGATTTTCTTGTTTACATCATCTAGTCCAGTTTCTAGGTCTGCTTTTTAAAAGATCCAATTATGAAGGGTAATTCTAGAACAGAAAGTTGACACAGCTATAATCCAAAAGCTACTTTCAGAGGCCAATTAATTTCTTTTTTAGTGTATGAATATGCATGTGCACATGTGTGTGTGTATTTGCCAGCTGTAACAGAAGTGTTTTAATTTGTTTGAATCCAAAAGGGAAAAATCCAAACATATCCCTAGCAAAGATCAAGACATTTGTTTTGGCTTGATGTCAAAGGACACCCCATGATGCCTACTCTTCCTTTCTGCTGTCTCAGGAGCCTCTTGATAAATTTCCTTCCCAGTCATCTACACTTTACAGGAGGTGCTGCTATATGTACCTGATGGGAAAAAGACAATTGTCAACTTATCCTTCCCCTATTTCATTCACGAAGAATGGCTTGAAAGTCTGATGGAAAACATCAGTGGAAAGAATGTTTCATCTAGGAGGCTGCAAGACTGCTCATTTCAACTGCTGAAAAGGCTCACAGAAGATATTTATGCCACAAAGCAAACTTGTGTCAAGAGTTACAGACTTCAAAACACTTCTTTGCTATGAGTGAAAGCCACAGCACTAGGAAATCATGTCTGCTTATCTGAGGGAAGCTAAACAGGTTCTAGCTACCTGTCCACTTACAGGAACTAACATGTTTAAGCAATACAATTCATACAAGGAACTAAAAAAAAAAAAAAAATTAAAATATTCTTGTAACTCAATTCTACTCATCTGTATTTCCTGGCACTGAAAAAAGATACACTCACTAGTTAACCAAAATGAGGCAGATGCAAATGATGGAGTTTTCTCAACGGTTTTAAAAGATGACTTATCCAGTAGAGATGCATGGGCAGTCCAGCCAGCATGTAAATAGCATTTAATGGAACAAAGACTTCAAAATACAGTAAATATTATGACAAATTAATATGATTACTGAAAACAAAGAAACTTCTCAGTTTTTTGCTAGTCGGCTGACAGGCAGATATTTTCCTTATTAAAAAAAGAAAAGCCAAACAACAAAAAACAGAATTTGGCTTGCCATTGAAAGTTTTGTATTAATTAATTTTTACTGACATAATAGCTGGTAGAAGAGCATTCCTTATTTATTATGTGATGGAAGTACAATCCTCTTAACTAGCAGTCAAAAA
Organism: Promerops cafer; assembly: GCA_013398275.1. Classification (NCBI taxonomy): domain Eukaryota; kingdom Metazoa; phylum Chordata; class Aves; order Passeriformes; family Nectariniidae; genus Promerops; species Promerops cafer. The sequence goes on along the minus strand of VZSE01007196.1, from coordinate 3,329,378 downwards.
AATTTTATTCCATCATATCAGTCTAGAAGATGCTATACAGCACCAGTTGTGCACTGGGGCAGGCATACTCATAGTTGGTAATATTTATTTTTATAACTACGTTATTAAATGGGAAAATACAAATGGTTTAGAGTAATGTTAAGTGTGTCCTGAAGTAAATGTTAATTACCAATCAGGCTGTTGCCATTTCATACACAACGCTCTGATATCGTTTATTTACCAAATTTAACCATCATAAATGTATTATTCTGAGGGATTTTTGCAACAAGAATGAGCTCTAATACCAAATAAAGGATCTTATTGTGAGTTGACTCCACGGCCCTCTAGTCTTCCCACACACAGAAAGTGAAACCACACTTATCTCCTGTTTCTCAGTGGTTCTTTTTACTGAAAAAAAACACGGTATTTTGTTGCACAGCTCTCAGTCCCCACTTCATCCCACACAGTAACTTTCAGAAGTTTGGAAAAGCATAATGCAAATTTTATTAGTCATTGCACTGATTTTTCAAGGCTTTTACTAGGACACTGCCTTAAAATAAATAAAAGCTTGCACAAGACATGCAGAGTCAAGAGAAAAAGTTCAAAAGTCTATAAGAAGGCATCTCCCTGACCAGGTAGTTATTCACACAAAGATCAAAGCAAATCTTACACAAAGAGAGTTACCTAAGCCTTCAGATTCAAAGAGGTATGTCTCATCAACTCCAATGGCTCTACACCAGTTAAGAAAGTTGGCTGTATTATCTCTGGCAAAAAAAGATCCTGATGGAGCATCCTTCTTACATGGAACTTTTCCCATAGGAAAATTCTGGCAAGGGAAGAAAACAAAAAGTACATTGTACACATCAACACTGCCAACAGATTTCAAAGCATATTTGCAAAGGAAAATACGCCCTAAATTTAGAGTACAGAAACAGTTGTAACTATTTTGTGTTCACCTCACTATGTATTCCATGAAAAAAGCTACACTAATATAGAAGGCATTCTACCTTATCATTGTGAATAGTCACTGAGTGAACAGTCCTTAGTTCTACAGCCTTTGTACTCCAAAGTAACAGGGACTTGCCTGAGATTCACATTTCAACCAAGCACTGCTTCTCAATGAAAACACTGAAGCCCATCTCCAGGTTTGGATACTTTTAAGCCTGACCTGGACACTTGAGTTCAGCCACCACTTTCTGGCATAAAACATACTCCTGAGTGCCAGTGGATATCTTATTAAATAACCCACACTGATGTCAGGGGAACAAACTCCAGACTTGGACTAGATCTTCCTCTGGCAAGACTTCTACTGAAATCAAACTAAAAACCTAGTAAGGACCTTAGGATGTGGTTAACAAAGCCAAGTAATTTGTTGGATGAGTTTATCCACCTATAAAGCCACTTTGCTGTTAATCAGTCTCTGGATACACAGCATACAAAAGACTTCTTTGGGAAGCCTCACTCACCTGCTTTCCCTGTAATTACTACTTAAAATGTAGGACTTTATATAGGTATTTTTAAAATCATTATACAACTCACCCTTAAGTTATTTGTGCTACAACATTTTTTAACTGTGTTTTGAAGAACACCAATCAACTGGCAAAGCAGTACCCCATTATCAAGTTCTTCTAGAAGCTGTTCTGCTTTGACTTCCATTCCTTTAAGAAAAAGAAGGTCAATATTAGAGTTACTCCGCAGAAGGTAAAGAAGTTTCATATGAACTTAGAGGCAACTCAAACAGCATTCCAGTGTTAAAGACTGAAAAATAGAAGAAATAAAGTAAAATATTAGTTTAATTAGATTTTAATTAGATGCAGAAATATAAATTAGAATTATTAATTGTGCAACCCTTAAGAGGTGGCAGCTAATAAAACTGAAATCAAAGCATACATTTTAATACAATTCTCCCAGCCATTCAAACTCAAATACACTAGATCTCAATAGTACTACAGATATTACATGTCAGCACTGACTAGAATATTGGAAGTGCTTTGAAATCCATTAGAGAGTGATTTATTTTTAAGCTCACCCAGCAAGCCAGACAGCCAAATTGAGAGATCTTCTTGCATAGGCACCAAAGTGGCTTCATGCCGCACAGATATCCACTGGTCGTACAGGCACACATCTGCCAAACCCGGCCCATGTCTCGGGGTCAGAGGACTTCGGGGACTCAAGGGAAGCTCATCTCCAAACCACACCTGCAGAAGATCTCAGTAAGCTGAAGACAGGAAGGTCTAATATTTGCAATCAGATGACAAAAACTTGTGGTTGTGAATTAGACTGAAGAACTGTTACTCAAAGAGTAAGTGTTCGCTTCCCTTTCAACAGATACAGCAAATCAGCACAGCAATCAAATGGTTCTGCTCTTGTTAATAACTCCTGCATCAATATACCACTGCATTCATTCTCTTGACTCCTTTGGATTTAAAACTACATGCTTTCCTGAATACAGAATAAAGAAAACGTATTAAATGCTTTGGGTTTTTTTAACTCAGCACATTTTAAGTCATGAAATCTGCAAATTATCATAAAATTTACTACAGACTACTGAGTTCTTGATCAAACATTTCAGAGGGATTTTGTGCTTAAATCATTAAAAATCATAACATTAAAAGAGGACACGTTCCCATGCAACGACATAACACATTTCTTAAACAGAAATACTTAGCATTTCTCGTCAGGACTGCATATTTTCTAAATGAGAGGTAACTGACATTTCAAGAAAAGGACCATACTGAAATTTTGTGAAGAAAAATTTCCAAAGACAGAGTCTTCCTGATATCCTTAACTATTTTCCTCCAGTTCAGTGTGTATGTAAAATATATTTATTTATACTTAAGTATTAATTAGAATATAAAGTTATTAAAAAAAACACTTCTTAATCATGATAGAAATTTTTCAATAATCTCAGGCTTTGACTTCAAAATCTTAGCTAATAGCACTAAGAAGTGAATGGGTCACCTATCTGATAATAACAGTGGGTTATCCTTGTCACATTGTTCCTTGTAAAAGGGGAAAATTACTACTTTTTTTTTTTTAATCAGAGGTAACTGGGGAATCTAGTATTTCATCTGCTTCAGGGTAGACTTTTGTATTTAAAAAAAAAAAAAGTATTATACATGCATACTGGATTTAAACACTTCAAAAGGCATTTACCTGAACTGCATTCTGCATGGTCACCTGCTTTACATTAGTTTCTCCTCCTGAGGAAAAATAAGAGATTTTCAATACAGTCTCTCCTGCTTTCATGAAAATCCTGAGAAAAACCCATCAGTGCTGTTTTGGAAAAATAAGAATGAGTCTAATAGGAAGGGAAGGGGAAAGAGGGAAATATCTTAGTAGCAAAGGTTTTGATCCAGTATTCAGTCAACTTCAGTTCTCTGCCCTTAGATAAAAGTGCAGTTATTACAGCAAAAGTAGCAACTAACTTTGTATGCATAAACAATGCTCCAAAGTTGGCAAGATTTTTAGGAGCTGTATGAGATTTATTTTGCCAAAGAGTAATACACATACTTCAAACCATTCTTGGATTTGACACTGCAGGCACTGATTTTTCCTTCCAAGTCATCACAAGTGTATCTTGTACATGTGTGCAGACAGATATATGCACCCTGAGTTTACATGAAATACTTGGAAGATCATGGAAACCTCAAAGCAAAGAAATAATTTCGACGAATAAGATTTTCTCTTTCAGAATCATAGAATGGTGTGGGTTGGAAGGGATCTTAAAGATCATTAAGTTCTAGCACAGACACATGAGATTAATCAATGAATCTCTGTTGGGATTGTGACTTTGCAGGCAGCATGCATGCACTAAATTTTCAACAGAATGCTGCAAACTATTGCAGCAATATAGTTATCAATACAAATCCCTGGCAAAACATTAAGGAAACTTTGGAGACAATCCAGTCAATGCTTTCTCTCCTGAAGCCAACACTGTATTTTCCAGCACTGCTTTCAACCATGGGAAAATCCAGCACAAATTCTACACTGGGCTAAGGATTAGTAAATCTTTCCCTGGAGGCTCCAGGTCTAAAGATGTGCAGCACTGCCAGGTTAGCTGCATGCATGTGTACAGAAGGTATCTCTCCATAATAATTTTCCAGTGGTATTTTACAATGTAAATAAGTTCCCATCTGTGTCTTGAAGCCTGTTAAAAACAACTTACTTGCTCTGTTACTTAATAGCTGCAATAAAATTTCATCCTACTGATTAAACTGAAAAACAGATTGCAGACATTATCAGACATTTTTAACTCATCTATTTTCATTGAAAATGAAGTAATTTTCCTCTCCTGTCCCAGATATTTAGGCTTTGTATGTACATGCCATCTTGTTCTCTCCTGTACAACCTGGCCTTCCTATGACAGGCTGAATAGCCCATCACAGAAAACAATTCTTGTAAAAATTCTCACCTTTTCATCCTACATAGAAAGCAGAATAGTGTCATCTTCTCCCACTTGTTCCTTCCCACTGCCTTAAACCTCACAGACTATGTGGCACCACATGTATCAGGCATTTACAACTTACCTCTACGACTGGCAAATAAGCAACCAGTTTGGTTTCAGGCGAAGACACTTCCTTGTACCAGGACTGCTAGCACTTCTCAGACCTTATCAGAAACACTCCAGTGATATCTTTCCCCTTCCTTTTATTTCTAGGGAAGGAAAAAAAAAAAAAAAAAAAAAAAAAAAAAAAAAANAAAAAAAAAAAAAAAAAAAGAGACATCCTCTCCTTGATGTCATTTTTCCTTCAATGAATGAACAAGGGAAGGGAAGGGTATATACCAAGCATTACTAATGAGCATGTTATGCTTCCCACAGCTTTGTCCAGGGGAATACGTTTTCCTTTGGCATAAGAAAGCTATTGTCCTAAGAGAAGCTCAATAAGAGGCTTCATTGATTAAAAAAAATAAATAAAACAACAGCAGAACAGCCAGTAGAGAAGTTGGTCTCATTAAAATAAGGAGTTTCATATAGGCTAACAAGAGCTCTAGCATATTAACTGCCAAGGAAAAACAAAAGACAGCCTAATTCACAGGGAGCACTCAAAACATGAACAAAGCAAAATATTCACACTGCAGCTATCACAGGAATGCTCAGCATCTGCAGTTTTGTGGCATGCCTAACAAAAACTAGTCTTGCCAATAAAAAAAAAAAAAAGAGGAGATTGAGGAAAATTGTGGCACTTGAACTTCAAGGGCCTGCTCTTCTAAAACAAGTTATTTTGTAAGCCCATATGTCAGAGCTCCCTAGAAAGTCAAAAGGCTTCACTTATTATCAGGGCATCTGAAAAACCCTTAACAAAAACCCCCTCTGATGACGCGAGCTACAGTGCATGAATTTTGAGTTGAAAAAGTAATACAGTAACAATTACCCATTTTCAGATGCCAAACGGTTCAGCTCAGAGATTGCAGGGAATACAGATTAATGCAGCCTTATCACTTACTGCGAGAGGCACGGAATGAGAAGACCCAGGTCTGCCACCTTCAAGTAGTCAGCCTGCAAATGTGCAGAAGGTGCTGTGGTGAGGTGAATACTGCAGACCAGGCAGAGTCATAACCAAATCTGACTTCTTCTAAAACCAGTTGGGTCCCCTGCATCAAAAAGCTGTACATAATGAATGAAGTAAGTATACTGAATTTTGGCAGCTCCAGATAGGACTGCATCAGCTTCTACACATGCCAGCTTTATCAACTCTCATTCCCAGGCATTTGGTATTCAGGCACTGAAGTTTGTGAAAGAAAGGACCTCAGAATAAAAGTACACTGTAACACGTCCCCTGCATAGCTTCAGGCCATGTCATTCTCATTTCCAGGCAGACCTTGATGCCCTCAAGGTCCCTTGGGACAGAAGACTGAATAAGCCCATCACAGTAGAAACAATTCTTTTAATAATTCTACCCCTTCCTCTTACTCTTTCTTCCCCATTTCCCCCTCCCTGCTTCACCCCTTAAAACAAGGAAAACACCAGAAACTTGTGAGCTTTTCCCAACCAGGGGCAACCAGTCCAGTTCCAAGATCAGTAAGCATAGAGGTTGCCCATCACCAACCCTACTTTCAGGAAACGCCTCATTTTTGCTGGTACTTCTGCTGCCAATGGCTCTGTGGGATGGAAGGAGAGGAGCTGTCACCTAGCCACACCTTACAGCTGGATCAACACAGAGACACTGATTTACTGGGAGACAGGTGGTCAGCCCCAAATGATCTATCAGGAGAGACAAGAATTGTTTTCAGCTGGTTGAGTGCCAAACCTCCAGTGAAGGACTAGAGCTATGGATCAACACCAGGTAAGAGAGATGAGAAAAACATCCCTATCTATTGGCACGTGGCATAGGGAGAGGCATTCCTCAGGAAAGGGGTGCAGACACACCCTGGATGTGACCCACAGACTTGTGAGACCACAGTTTGCCTCTGCTCTCCACAGAGATGCCCAGCACTTTGCCCCCAGACACTCTGAGAAACAGCAGAGTCAGCAAATACTAAAGCACTTTACACAAATACTTCAGGGTGTTAACACATGCTCTTAGATGCTCCATGAGATAGCCTGCTTAGGATGAGTGATATCAGGATTTATAGATCACTCACTGGGGCCCAACCATCAAGACATGCTACAGTAATTACAACCCATTCTGTAGCACAAGATGAACCAAGTCCAAATCCCATTTTACTTGGCTGAACAGTTTACATATAAACAAACAAACAAAATCCACAACTCTACAGATAGTAAACATTGATGAAGCTTGACCTAGCTTAAGTGGAACCTAAAGGGATTTGCAGGCTCATTAAAATGCCTTCTGTTAACAGGCTCAATAAGAAAAACCCTGGGTAGAGACACTTCTACATCTTCACCCTATATTTAAGATATATAGCATCATCTTCTATTCCATCAACACCCAAAGGCATTCACAACAGTCTAACCCAGTGCAAGTGGATTAATCTTGACAGTACCTACTGAAACCCATGTTTATAAACACACTGAAATGAAAGAAGCTGTCACCTCAGTATCTGTTGAAACCTACTACAGGATAGTCATGATTTTTTTACAGACACATCTACTAATATGCAGAAGAAAAGGGGTAGGCACAAGAGATATCCACAGTAGGGAGCACTACTCCTTCCACCACTACAGCAATTACAGAGCCTTTTTGTTACATTACTGAGTCAGCAGGAGCTCCGCTTCCCTAGGGAGGCCTCAGAGGCACAAAAGAGAAAAAACCAGACTAGTCAGTCCGAGGTGATGGGCTTTAAGGTGGCAACCAACTCCTTACATTAAGGCACGATGACTGCTCTCCTCAGAGACTGCTTTTCCACACCTCTCCATGAAGTGCACACAAGCAGAGGCAGTGAGCTCTCCCCTACCAAATGGCAGCAAAGGCTCTGGATACACCTGTCAGGGCAGAGAAACCCACTTGAAATCAGGGAGGAGCACTTCATCTCAACAGCTGGCATCTCCGCAGGAGACATGCAGACGGCTGCTTTCCCACAGGAGCATCCAGTTTGGGCAGAGGCTGGTTAACACCAGACACACTGCCCCAGCTGCTCCCCCACATACACAGGCAACTTCTTCTCTCCCTCCCACTTCTAACCCACACTTCTTCCAGCAAAGCAACACGAAGGGGAGCGTTTTTCGATGCCTATTTAGCAGACTGCTGGCTGGCCACAGTCAGGAGTAGTTTATTATGACTTAAATATAAAATCGTGTCTTATTCTGAAAGACCTACCCAGTACAATTTCAAATGCATAAGCCAGTTATAGCTCCTAAAAGAATACATGTACTTCTTCCCATGTCTGATACTATGCCAAAGGTGACACACAGCATCCGTGGAACACGGCCAGCTTTTGGGCAAAGAAAGGAGCCAGACGCTTTTCGGCATATTAAGCAATATGAATGAGTGTTTTAGCCAAGAGCACTGGGGGAAATTTCCTACAGAAACAGCACTGCATCCTCAAACGCCTGCGTAGGGCACAGGAGAGACTGGTTTGAAGGCAGTTACGCAAAAACTCTCCCCTCTCCCTTCCCCAGGGTAAGTTTCGAGGCACTTCCCTTCCGACATCCGTGACAGAGACGCTGGATGGAACTGCTGCCGCTGGACGGGTGACCGGGCCGATCCCAGTGACCGGCTCCGCCCAACACCGGGCTCTGCCGGGATCCCCGACACGCGGGGCTCTCAGCGCGTTCCCAGCGCTGCTCCTGCGGACAGGCGGGACCCCCGAGCGCCGCCGCTCCGGAGCTGCGCGCCCGAGGCACCGACGCGAGCGGGGCTCCGCGGCAGCGCCCCGCTCCCCGCCCGGCCCCGGGACCGGACCCGCTGCCCCT